>JAMAJW010000114.1:18050-96174 GCA_023628855.1 Coniochaeta sp. PK30-01 | reverse complement strand
TTCTTTCTTATCGGCCTTCCCCCCCCCCCCCCCCCCCCCCCCTCCCCACCCTTTTTTTTTTTTTTTTTTTTTTGTGCAATTGGTCTTGAAATTACATAGGGATGCGGTCAGGAGAATGCTCAGAGCAACTGTATACATACGCACTTGGGACTGGGATGGACACAATGTGCGGGGTCGGACCTGACTCCGGACGCTTTTGACGACAGTCCAGCTAACTACGCACTCTCCCACAGACCTCACGCCTGAGGCCACGATTCTTTTCGCGTCCGAGTCCGTCTATGACATTCTCGGTTACCAGCCCCTCGAAGTACAAGGAAAATCATGTTTCGATTACTTCCACCCTGAGGAGGTCCCATTCGCCCGCTCCGTCCACAACCGAGGAGTGCTTCTTGATAAGGCGGCTGTCCTCCACTACGCCCGCATTCGGGCAAGAGACGGGCGTTGGGTGAGTTGTGAATGCTGCTTCACAGTCGTCCACGATGTGTTGGTGGCCTGTACCAGCATCTATCTGCGGGGAGAGAAGAGTGAGAGGCGAGCACTCGAAGCCCCTCAGATCCGTCGCATTTTCTCTTGCTCCCCGCGAGATCCACGGTACCACATGCTGGAGTACCTTTCGCCCAAGTTCAGGATGCCTCCCATGGAGCGAGAACCACGCGCTGCCTTGGTATTGAACCGCTTCACAAGGAATCTTAGCATCATGTTCGCGACTAATGCTATATCGACAATCCTCGGGCTCCGACCAGACGAGATCAAGGATATGTCCTTTTACGAGTGCATCCAGGAGAACTGCCTCGAGGATGCGATTCGGTGCTTGGAAAGTGCTAAGGCGAACGAATCCATAGCATATCTCCGCTTCTGGTTTAGGGACCCCCGTGTCGGTGAAGAGGAGGAGGAAGACGACTCGGAAGAGGAAGAAGAAGATGATGCGGAAGGCACCACCGACTCGGAAAACGGCGGGGCAATACTTTACGGGGCAATGGACATCGACAGTTCTGTTTCTCCTTTCGAGATCTTGGATAGGGACGATTATGGTGGAGCTAGCGCAAGGCCTGGGCCATCTACCCAGGGGAATAGCTCCCTGTCCGATCCCGGTCCATCCGCTGCCTTTTCCGGTCATCACAGGGCACAGATGTATCGGACTCCTGGTACATCTCACGGCTCAGGGACCACAATACCCCCAGTGGAGGACAGCCGTGCTCCCGGATCAAGAAGAAACAGAAGGCGAGCAGGGCCGGAGCCCTTCGAGCTGGAAGCTGTTGTATCCTGCACTTCGGATGGACTTGTCGTCGTTCTGCGCAGAGCTCGGCCACCCATCCCTGCGCCACATCCGCAGCTGGTGCCGGCTTTGAACTACGAGAACGGTCTGTTCGCTGCTCCCTGGGGTCAGAATCCAATCCGTCCCCAACTGCCACCTGAATTGCTCTACACTTTCCGACCGCCACTCCTACCGGAGCACATGCCCTTACGGGAAAGTGTCAAGGCCGCAGGAGGACCTCCATCCGATCAGTTGATGAGGTCCATCCGCGATGTGGCGGTCTTTGCGTGGGCATTGGTCGGTATCAACGGTAATATCGCGACGTACGGTCGCGGGTTGCCACGGGATAGAGCTCAGCCGGACGTGCTCCCTGTCTGGGATCCGGAGGCCGGCAACATGGATTATGAGGGGCCGGAGAACCTTTCCGCTCGTCGACGGGGGAAGCGGCCTATGAAGGATGGCCTACCGCACGGAACTCCAACTGGGCACTACAATCGCAACCCGTCCCCCCGGCCTCTAGAGCCAGCTCCTCAGCGACAGACGTATACGCCGCTGCAGCCCTCCGGCTTAGACCATTACACATACAGTGGTTCATCATCCTGGTCGCAGCCCAGGCAGGCCAGCTCGCACTATGCAAGAGAAGTGTACGAGCAGGCCGATTACCGAAGTCGCCCGGATCCGTTCAGCCCTGGTCCAGCCGTCTTGCCTCCTCTTCACTCGCAGCATTCGGGCCGAGAGCTGCAGCCTCAGGCATATCAACCGGCGCCATCCTACGCACCGAGCAGTCACAATCTGAATCCGTTCCAGAATCAAACGCTTCAAAGGCCCACCGAAGCGACGACGTCGCAGTCGTATCAACCAGCTCCTGCACCGAGGAACTCGTCGCCGACTCAGGGCGCCAGCATCAGTACATTGAGATATCTGTGGCAGTAACTTACCAAACACTCTGGTTCTACACATGGACACTTATGTTTATGTTGTTTAAATCGACTAAGGCTTACGTTGATGATTATCTGGTTTTCATTTACTCTACGGCATTTCGACGGACAAATTTAGTCCTGGAGTTTCAGCGTTCTGTCTTCAGTTGTTTCTGTGTGTTTGTATAAAGACTGCATGCATACCTTTTTATTTTTTTTCTCCTTTTTTTTCGGGGCTTCGTATTAGGGATGGCACTGTTGCGGAGTGTCTACATGCTTAAGGGACGACATACCTAATCTCGAGCTGAGCATGGTCTGTGTGGGAGAGAAGGTGCTTTGCGAGGACATTGGGTTTGACTGGAGTTGCCTTAAGCAGTGTCTCGCGATTGCATATGCTGTTTCCGTAATGGTGACGAGCTGGGCAGGAGGGATATGGGAAAACTGTAGGGGATCCGGAGTCGCATACCTCGTTTTACTAGAAATGACAGGCGCTCAGGATTGGATCACAGGACGGCAAGAGATACCCAGGAACGAAGCCGAGTTTCGCTCGTTAGTCTAGCAGCCACTGAAATTGTGTATTTAAGGTCAAGACCTATAATCTACGTTGCCTTCACGGTTCTGAGTGCTCTGCTGAAAATGATGAATTGATGCCGGCGAAGATGTTACGAGGTTGAATCCCAAGTCCAAGGTATTTATGCTTCAGGGTTATTATGCACAGGTCTTGCACAAATTCTCGTCATTTGATTCGGCACAAGATAGCGTGGGCTTGTTGATGTACTGCTGTGTACGAGGGAGCTTGGACCAGGTGCAACGTCAACCTCCCTTGAGCCCTTTGAGGAAACCGTGGAGAGTTTAAACATTTCCCATACTCTCTACTGCCTGCTTCACACCAAAACAAAAACGCTACCAATCCCTACCACATTCGACGACTACTTTGCAAACATTACATTGCTTCCAACCCAATTTGGCGCCCTCTCTGAATACCACCTAGAACCGTCTGTTCGGCCCTCGCTGGAATGGCTTCGACAAGCCGGAGAGACTACCAGAATCCTTCCATCGACGATGACGAGGACCTAATAGATCCAGATGACGGTAACATGAACTACCCACCCTCATATATCTCCTCTCTAGGCATTTCCTTACAGTTCAGCCAAACTGACTTGTGACAACCCCCCGCCAGCGGACCTCAACACCTTCGACGACCCGCTCCAATCCTCCCGCACGCCCCTGACCGGCGCGATCGGCTCCTCGTCCTCGTCTTCGGGGCCCGGTGGGCCGACCCCTTCCTCCTCGCAAGGCTGGACGAACCGCATCCCGGGCGAGGACCGGCGGGCGCCGACCAACACGATCGACGAGTCGGTCTGGGACACGCTGCGCCGCGACCTCGTCGCCGTGTGGGACAAGATGCGCGAGGTGCTCTGGCCGCGGCATCTCTTCTACGGCACGGCGCTCGAGCACGTCGACGGCTTCCGCGGCGCGTACGCGAACCTCCGGTCCGGCGGCGGGGCCGGGCTGCGCGACCTGGCGGGCCGCGTCATGGACACCGAGGCGCTGCTGGAGGGCGGCGGAGCCGGTGGGACACCGGGGATCAGGGACTGGGACCTCTGGGGCCCGCTCATCTTCTGTCTGCTGCTCAGCGTGCTGCTCAGCTTCACGGCCAAGGCGGACCAGAAGGACGTGGTGTTCAGCGGGGTGTTTGCGCTGGTCTGGATCGGCGAGGCGGTCGTGACGCTGCAGATCAAGCTGCTTGGGGGTAACATGTGAGTTTCTTTTCACCCCTTTCTCCTGCTGATGTGGGGTGTAGGTTGAGATATGAGACCGGGGGGGACGTGAGACGAGAATTGTTGCTGACGGAGAGTGTCGACAGATCCTTTGCCCAGAGCGTGTGCGTCATCGGGTATACCCTCTTCCCGCTCGTCATCGCGGCGCTCCTGTCGGCTCTGCATCTACCCCAGATTGCACGGATTCCGGTCTACCTCGTGCTCGTGGCCTGGTCGTTGGCCGCGGGCGTGAGTATCCTAGGCGGCAGTGGCGTGGTCAAGAACAGGGTTGGACTGGCGGTCTACCCGCTCTTTGTCTTCTATCTCGGGCTTGGGTGCTTATGTTTTATCAGTTGAGCGGCGAAACGCAGCACGGGTGCCTTGGAGCAGAGCGTTGAACCAGCATGGTCGTGGGAGATCGCGAGGGTTTTTCCCTTCTGAAGTATGGAAGCATTTCTTTTTGTGCGCCTTCAGAGCCTTGTACTTGTACAATACCTGATACTGAGGTGTTTTCACCTTTTGGAACCATATGCGTACTTGCTGACGGAACAGTTAATGAATGGATGGCATCATTGAGAAAATCATGGCGGTAACTATCTTGTCCGGCTGACGTTGAAGAAACAACATGAAAAAATAGGTGTCTACACTCTCCAAATGCCAAATGCTATAGGAAAGCTGTGCTCGAAACAACTCCAAATCCATAAATTTCAGAAACCTTCTATGCTTCCTAGCATGACCGTCGGCTTAACAATTTTGAATCCCTTCAAATCAAGATCCTGAAACACCTAAGCTATTCTCCCTTTTAATCAGATGATTTCCCTGAAGCAAGACACGGCGAAGAATATGAGCAAATACATCGAGCCATAAACGGCTAACAGGCCGTCCCTCAGTGCCCCTCGCCACCGCCGCTCTCGGCGCCGCCGCCATGCACGGGATTCGGGTAGTACGCCGCCGCGACGGCGATGGCGACATAGACAATGACGCACAGGAATCCCTCGAGGTAGTTGCTCTTCTGGTCCCTGAGGAAGTTGCCCACCGTGATGATGGCGAGCAGCAGCACGACCAGGTTGAAGACCTCGAAGTTGAGCCCCATGTCCACGTTCAGGCCCCATCCCACGATGACGACCAGCGGGGCGTTGAACAGCGCCGTCTGCAGCGTGGCGCCCAGGACGTGCGACAGCGCGAAGTTCATCTGGTTGTCGTACGCCTCGTCGATGGCCGTCAGGTGCTCGGCGGCCTTCTCGACGAGTGGCACCAGGATCAGGCCCATGAACGAGTCCGACACGCCGCGGTCCTCGACGATGGAGTGAATCTGATCCACCAGCGCGATGGCGATGACCGTCACCAGCGCGACCGAGACGACCAGGCTCAGCACGCACTCGGTGAGCGTCAGCTTCTCCTTCTTCAGGTCCTGGGTCCGGTCGCGGTCCTTCTCCTCGTCGGCCTCGAAGATGGCGTCGTAGATGCCGTGGTGGGTGCGCGCCTGGAAGTAGACGAAGACGAAGTAGGCGATCATGAGGAGGACGGCGGTGACGCGGGAGATGTCGATTGTCTTGGTTTTGATCTCGCCGTCGGAATACGCCCCGCCAACGAGCGAGGCTTGGAAGGCGGTTGGGATGGCGAGGCCGAAGCCGCTGAGGGGAGGGAGGATTGTCAGCTATAGGGTCCTATACTTGTACGGGTAACTGGCCGTTTAAAGGGGACAGTTGCAGTCTCACGCTGTCAGGAGTAAACCGCTACCAGCCTCGCTGACGGACTCGCTGAATGTCTGTTCGTCTCTCCTAATCCCTCCGGCAATGAAGCAGAGGCCCAGACACAGAAGCATTGTTGCGAGAATGGAGCCGAGAATGGCGGCCTTGATGACCTCTATGTAGTCGACTCCTCCCGAAGCGACTGCTGCCTCGTCGACTCGGCTTATGAGCACCATGAAGAGAATGATCTCGACCACTGACCCGACCCTGTAGTTCCAATGTGTTAGTCCGACAGCCTGAACGGTACAGTGATCCAGGAGAGCAACATACGTAGTCTCGATCAGCACACCCCACACGTGCGGCGTCTTCCTCGCCAGCTCCTGGCCCGCGAACCCGATCAGGTTCGCACACGGGATCATGGCCAGGTACGCCAGCACGAAGATGATCAGGTGAGAGGTCTGGTTGTCCGGGAGGGCATATCGGACCGCAATGGCGGCGGGGACCACGGGCCAGAGGATGTTGCAGAGCCGGGACGCCTTGCTCGAGGACCGGAAGATGATGCGCAGGAAGTGCAACGGGTCGATGCCGGACCGGCCGCTCTCGCCCGCCGGCTTGATGCGCTTGGTGATGCCGTTGGAGGTGTCGACGTCGTTCTGGTGGACGGGCAGGCCCTTGTTCTGCGAGGTCCGCGAGGTGCGCCGCTTTTCGGTCGACACGACTCCGTCGCGGGGCGAGGCCATGGTCGGTTACCTGTTAGCAAGCTACAGAGGACAGGTGCGTTTTGTGTTTTGGATGTGCTTCGTTAGTTCAGAGCCCGTGAGCACACGCTTCAACGATCGATGCCGATCGATGGTCATGGAATCTCGCGAAACGTCGAAGTGAGAAGAATGGCAATGCCAAAGAGTGAAGACACTGATGGAGGAGGTGACGAAACGAGGCCGGTCTTGTTCCGTGTTATGATTGACTTTGACACGAAGGCGCAGACGGCACAAACAGGTCGTGGAAACAGGCGCTCCTGGCTTGTTAATGCTTCACCTTTCACGGTTCCAGAGTCAGAGGAATCACGCAGAGATTGAGGCAGCCGCGACGGTTGAACGGTCAAGATTCAATCAAGACATGGCTGAATCGGCTACCTCGCTAGCAGGGAAGGGGGAAATACGAAGCAATCAATCATCCTCGCTGGCATTTCTTGGCTCTGAAAAAACCTGGTGGAAGTCCCACGATGCTCGTTTCTTTCCCTGCGCTGTGCTGTCATCGCCAAGAGAAATGGTAAGCCTGCGGGTCGCTCCTGAGTGGTTTCAGGATGAAAATGGCCCAGCCATGGCGTCTGCAGGGAGCATCGAACAGCGAATAGGCCAGTGTGGCCTGCTGAGCGAAAATGCCAAGCAGCGCTGCGGGACCCATTGAGCTTGGCGGGCTTGATGAGGGAGTTCTCATTGGCACAAAGTCGATTCCTTGAGCAGAGACAAGCAATAGACAAGCAGTAACAAGCATTGAAGCCGTTGCGTCACTCGATTCGAGAATGCTGGGCCAAAGCTTGTCCTCTCCTCTTCTCTTGGAATACTCGTGGAACGTAGGACGTGAGGCAAAGGGATAGAATCAGACAGTTCGAGGCTACCTTGATTCGAGGCTTCGGCCGTATATTCGTTCGTCTAGGGTACCCGTGCCCAAGGTACAGCGATAGTGTGCGCTAGATTCATTAGTTAATAGAAAGTTGTGTCCCACCGCGCATGTCCAGCACTGATTTTTTCTGTCTTCGATTGCTGAGCACGATGCTTGGTCACTGGGCAAGTTAAGTGTAGTCTTCCCCATGAAAATACAGTCCAGTTTGGCGTGTGACAAGATCGCCCCGGGGGGAAAACACAGTACTGGCATTGCGGATGTGCTCAACGCCCTTCCAATACACGCTGCCGAGATCTCAAGCTCCGGCTCCGGCTGCGGCTTCAGCAACCTCGTCAAGAAGCACATCATCACCGTCCTCCTCCTCCTCCTTGACAACCCCAACTAACTGCAGCAGGCCCCTATCCCTGGGCGGAACGGGCTGAGCCAGCACCACCGTCTCAATCCCCGCAGGACTAAACTCCTCCGGCCCCATGGGCAGAGCCTCAACATCAATCGGCTCGTTTAGTAGACTCCGCAGTATCACCTCCCCGCCAGCCTTGCTCATGACCTCGTTGCTCTCCTTGCACAGCTCGCTGCACACGCACTCGATACACCCCCTCTCGCACCGACAGGCCACCACCCGGTCCAGCGCCTGCCTGAGCAGCAGGTCGATGAACTCGAAGGCCTTGGTGTTGATACCGCTGCCCCCAGCACCTCCCTTCGCGTCGTAGAAGGTCAGCCTGGCCGGCCTCTTGCGCCGCGTCTCCCGCTTGGCGAACTCCTTGAGCGAGTTCTTGCACTCCGTCCGCACGTCGCCGGGCATGCTGACGACGAAGTTGGGCATGAGGCTCATCACCGCGTGCTCGGCGGCGTGTATCGCCCCGCCGACGTGCAGCCTGCGGTCGACCAGTATCTCGAGCGCCTTGCGGGGGACGTCGAGCCACATCCCCTTGCTATGACGTATGACGGGCGGGTTGTCGACCTGTATGGCATCCAGGATGCGGTTGCGCCTGTCCACCTTGAAGTAGCCGAACACGACCTGCGTGATCCTGATGGCCCCGTGGTACGCGCTCGACAGCGAGCCCGGGATGCGCTTGATGGCCTCCGTCTCGACGGGGTCGATATCCGTGTAGTCCCTCTGCTCGGTCGTCCAGTCAACCTTGACCTTTTCGACGCGCGCCATGCCCTTGTCTGGGTTGAAGTCGCGGACGAGGTAGGTGGTGCCTTGGTGCAGGAAGATGGCCCCGTCGTAGACGGTGAAGGTGGCTCGCGAGGCCTCGAGTTCCTCGAGGACGACGTTCCGCCCGTTCGTGATGTCGATTATGGCAAAGTGGTCCTCTTCCGTGTCGCGGATCGAGACGAACTTTGACGGCAGCGGACGGAATCTGTCATGGCAGTGGAAGAAGCCCAGCTCGTCCTTGATGAGGCGTTCGTCGCACAGCTTTTGCAAGTCGGTGCCGAAGTACTTGGCGTCCTCGACCGGCCGGATCGGCATCTCGTAGGCAGCGCACTGGACGTGACCTTCTCGGACCAACATATTCTCCAAGTCCACTTGCAGCTCACTGTTGGGCTTCGTGAAGAGCTCATCCGGATTTTGCATGTAGTGCTGGTCAGTGGCAAACCCGTCGCCAACCAGTATGGACAGAGAGTCTTTGTTCCGTCGTCCGGCTCGTCCACTCTGCTGACGCAGGTTGGAAATGGTGTATGGGAATCCCCAGGTCAGCACACAGTCGAGCGTGCCGATGTCAACACCGAGCTCCAGAGCAGTGGTGGCAACGATGCCCAGGAGCTTCCCCTCAAACATGTCTCTTTCGATACCACGACGGTCCTGGGCGGTGTATCCACCACGGTAGCCCATCACTCTGGCGATACACTCCCCTCGCTCCAGGTTCTCCAGCTCCTGCTTGACGGCACCGACCAACTTCTCGCACTGCTCACGAACCCTGGTGAAGGCGATGACGCGTACACCGCGCAGGATGAGCTGACAAAATAATCTCGCACATTCAAACATGGCATTTCCACGGCCACTGGACGGATCGCCAGGATCCTTGTAAGGCGTGTTCCAGCACAGAAATTCCTTTCGGCCGGACGGCGACCCGTCAAAGTCGACCAGTTGCACATCGTCGAGGCCAAAAATGGTCTTGAAGTGGTCCTCCGGGTTTGCCACAGTCGCAGAGCAGGAAACGAACTTGACTCGGCGGTTTCCGACAGCTGCACAGATGCGCCTCAGGCGTCGCATGATGAATGCGACGTGCGAGCCCATGAGGCCGTTGTAGTAGTGTATCTCGTCGACGACGACGTACTTGAGATTCTTGAGAAAGGTCCTCCACCTCTCCTCCTGTGGTAAAATGGTGATGTGCAGCATATCGGGGTTGGTAAAGATTATCCGTGCTTCGTCACGGATCATGTTTCGTTCCTGAAAAGGGGTGTCTCCGTCGAATGTCTCGACCATCACTTCTTCGAGGCCAGGGAGATAACTCAGCATTTCTTTAAGACTCCTTTTCTGGTCCTGCGCCAGGGCCTTGGTGGGGAAGATATACATCGCTCTGGTATTAGGATCCTGCTCCAGAGCGTGCATTACAGGGAGTTGATAGATCAGAGACTTCCCGGAGCTGGTCGAGGTTGACACGATGACGTTGCGGCCGTCGTGTAGAGCGTTGATCGCTTCCGCCTGGTGTGCATAGAACTGCGTAATGCCTTTCGTGTTGTACAGGGCATTTACCATCTCCTGGCTCAGTAGGAAGTTCAGATCTCCGTATGCAGGTTCCTGCGCATCAAAGACACGATGGCCATCAGGCACAATCTGGCCGGTATACCACGGGCTATCCTTGAGCTCCTGTACTATTTCCGGTATGCTCTTCCGCTCTTTCGGTATAGTGTCCGGTAATGTAGAGCTCAGGTCAGGCCTGGGTAACGTTTCCGTGGGAGTCGACATATGAGGTATGAAGGCCTCAGCTTGACTTCTGAGAGCCACCTCCGGGTCTATGTTTTCTGCCACACACCGATTCACAAACTCGTTCATCGCATTGGTGAATTTGAGGTTCCTTTTCTCGATGAGCGTCGTCATCTGCTTCTGACTGTAGACCGGCAGCTTGACGTCTTCATCCCTAAGCTTCCGCGTCGGTTTGGTGGCTTCGCCGGTTTTCTTGCTTTGAACCTGACGTTTGAGATCCTCGTCGATGAACTCAAAGTATAGAACTTCTTTGCCACTTAGCTCGATGTCATCCGGGTGGGTGGTCAGCCCTTCCCTGCCTGTGAAGCCGCCCACCGAGGCATCCGGCGCAAAGGCCTGCGAACCCTTGCCGCGAGATCTTCCCGTTTTGAAGGTGTCTTCTCTTTCGGCGCCCTGAACGTCGATCTGCAGCATGACCTCGTCCACATACGCGAATTTAATGGCGTCCGCACGCAAGGATACGATAGCAGCGACATCGTCGATGAGAAGTTGCCGTTTCGTGTGCGCCTGGACAGCAGAGCGTATTGTGTCAAAGGTAGTCACCAGGTGCTTCCGCGTACAGCAAAATGTGAAGACAAGGTTCAGCGCTCGATGTGTCGTCTCGAGGGCCTTCAGCCACTCGGGCCAGTCGACGGTGCATTCGACCGGTTTGATGACCGTTTCAGACCGCTTGATTCCAGTTCCTCTGCCTTTCTTGGCCTTCGTCCTCCGGCTAACTGAGGGTTCATTTTGAACGCCGGTATCTGGTACCGGGATGGATCCGGGCGCCAAAGAGCTAGGGTCGCGGGAGGCGATGTCAGGAGCCGGCGTGCGCGAACTTCTCTTTCGTTTTCCCAGGGAGGGCTCTGTTGTAGTTCTCATCTGCTGAGACGTATCGGACATGTTAATGGCATCGGATATCGCGGAGTAAAAAGCCCATAAGTGACATTTTTGCAACGCGGGATCGCTGAATTCCTATTTTTGGAAAGAAAGAGACGCGGCTTTGGTGACGTCGTGGCAAATCAATCAACGCGAGAATGGCACGGATCACGTGGTCCATTAAACTTCAATGGCGAACACACCTAGGGCGGGTTTCAGTGCCTCTCTTTCAGCCCCAAAGGATGCCCAAGATACAGCCTGATTTCCGGCCTTTGTATTTGGGGATACCTAGTTTAAAAGGCTTTCATTTAGGATTGTCAAATGCTGCGCAGCAGACATGCCACCAAGTACAGTCCTTATTTATCCTACCCTCGACGAATTCCTCCAACCTCGTCTCTAGAGAAATGCAAGAAAAGCGTAGCCACTGCCAGTTGGGTATATAGACCTGCCCTGACCATCCTATCCCTGAAAGTTGCACGTCCCTCGCACCTCCGTCCATCATGTTCATGTTAGCCTGATCCACGCCGTCCAGGGTTGTACCAAGATCATGCCCACGGTATGCCAGGCGGCCTCCTCCCAAAAATGCTTAATACCAAACTCCTCGTTCCCACACTCTCTGATGATAGAAAGAAGATAATGACAAGAGAGCGAACGGTATGCTGATTCTACTCGTCATCGTGTATTCAAGGGCATACCAACAATGTGTCAGCGTAGCGAGGATTACCGGGTTACTTTCTAAGAATCCCGCAGCTCACGCTGGATAGTCTTCATCAGGTTCGTGAAGTGCGTCGCATTGACTTCACTCATCTGCGGCGAGAAGTTAGCGCGAGGTTCATAGGATGTAGCACGCAGAGGGACCGACCTTCATCTGGACTTGCTGAACCTGTGGGCCATCGAACGCCATGAAGAGAACAAGCGAGGCCTTCAGCTTTTGGTTCAGTTGAAAATCCATAGCTGGGAGGATGACTGTGTTGAGGATGACCCGAAGCGTGTGATCTTGGCGCATAATCAGTCGCACACTCTTCCGGCCCTTGGATCCGTCCGGCATCGGATCGTCGTCGAGCACTGAAGCGTCGAATGTCTCTGGTCTCGGGGCGCCGTAGTCGTCAAATTCGACGCTCGACTGGGGGACATTGACTTTGAGCATGCCAGCACCCCTCTCTTTCCAGCCGACGCCCCGTTCCATCAGGAACATCTTGGCCCGGACTTGCAGTAAGGTGACTTCGCCAGCTTCACCGTCATCAACGACAACTGGTGCACAGTTAGCAGGCAAAGCCGAGAGACGTAGGAGTTGCAGTAGGGACTTACCCTTTTGCAGTTTGGGTTTCTTCTTATCGTCAGAGGGCACCTTATGCTCCTCATCCTTCTCCTTCTGCTTGCCATCGTCGTTCTCCGCACCCTCTTCATCCCCACTACCGGCATCACCTTCCTCGTCTTCCTCACTTCCGTCCTCGGTGTCGCTCTCAGGTGCACCAAATGGCTTAGCCGGCTTGTCACTCTTAAAGACCTCACCAGGCTTTCCGAACCCGCCGAGCTTTGGACCGGAAAGCAGACTTCCGAACGAACCTCCTCCGCCCAGCACGCTGCCGAACCCGCCAGACTGCCCGCCGTTGACTCCGCCAAAGGGCGACGCGGCCCCAGCTGAGGCACCGCTTTCGCCGCCAGAGCCAAAGCTCAACTTTGGAGGGCCGGCGGCCAAGAAAGGAGATTGAGAGGCTCCTCCGCCAAAGCCACCAAACCCTGACTGAGACGCACCGCCGCCGAAGACGTTCTTCCCGGCTGCCCCTATGGCTCCAAAAGGTGATGCAGTCGAGGAAGCAAGTTTGGCGAACCCAGAGCTGGCAAAGGCCGAGGCTGACGTCTGTTGTGGCTTGTCCTCTTTCTTATCCGATGTCGAGGAGGGAGCTGTGTCTTTGGAATCGGACGGTTTATCTGTAGCAGGTTGGCCGGATGAGCTCCCTGGGCGAGAGAGCTGTTTTGGTCAGTGGTCCGATCATAAATATCAGGTTGCGGATAGTGTAGACGACATACCTCATCGCCACTGTTCTCGTCGCGAGCCCGCTTCTTCTGGGGTTCTGATCGATCTCTCCTGCTGAGTGTTGCACTGCCATTAACCTCGTCTGCCGATGTGTTAACGGCAGCGGCATTCTCGGCGTCGTCCTTTTGCTCGTCGAGCTGATCATGTGCTCGCTTCTTCTTGGGAGACGAGACTTGTTCTCTCAGATCGTCATGCGGGGCATCCTTCGGTTTCGACTCGGGCGTCTTTGTCTGCTCGGCCTCGTCTTCGGACGGCTCGCTACTGTCTTGAGACGGCTGCGCCGGCTTGTCTGCTCCGTCGGAGATGTATGTCTGCTTGAGCTCTCTCCGGGCGGCCGTGGTCTCGGCGTCTTCCTTGGCGGGTTGGGCGGTGACAGGCTCGGAGTCGCCTCGTTGAGGATCGTCGGCCATGATGTCAGAAGTTCGTCGTTGCCGAGTGTCCAGCGCAAAATGGTCAATCGTTCGCCAGGCAACGGCTTCTTTGCCCGCCTTGAAAGTGTCGAGCGAGTACGGCGGGTTGCGAAGAGCGGGAAAGTATGTATGTCGTGGGGCTTTCAACTTTCAGCGGTAAGCAAAGGATGGACAGCAAATCAAAAAGACGCAGTAGCCAGGTAGGTAATGCCGCTTTGAGGTTGGGCGTTGCACAGCTGGACAGCAGACGGAAACGTCGATTTGGAGATTGATGAAAGGGTCTTGGCGCAGTCAGTGGTTGATGGGAGTCAAGGTGGGGTGGGGTTTTGGCGCAATGTTTGGAAAACAACTGCTGCCAGCTGAACAGCAGTGACCTTGGTACCTTAGCTGAGGTACCGCCGCATCTTCTCTTAGCACACAGTTGGTTGTCTTTATTCCAATCAATGCTCCCATCATCCATAGGACAATCAAGGCCACCTAAGGTACCTATAGCGCTCGTTTTCTGATGGGTGTTTCTATCAAGGAAAGCGCACGGCAGATCTGTACGGTTGAGCCTTTGCATTGACAGCGAAGTCGATCAGCATCATTCATTGGTTCAGGTGTCGATAATGTGCTATTTACACTCAGATTGTCAACCCGGAGACCACGATACATCCCACTATCCGGTTGTCTCAGCAGAGCAAGGTTTCCCTACCTTGAGTATTAGAGAAAAAGCAAACATAATCCAACGTAAAAGAGATAGCCGATTGATGATCATACCTATAGGTATTTACCTCCCTTAGGATGTGCTTTACAAACTTACCTCTGGGTATGGTGCAGGTAAGTAACCGTACTTTACCTGAGGCTCCTGGCATCGGCAGGTTCCAAGCTCCGAACGCCGGGACTCTACGAGTTCGCTTTTCTATAGTCCAGACGCCAGTTCAACATTTTTTTTTATTGAGTACTCCGGTTATATTGAACCTGGAAGTCTAACAACTGTTTGTTGAGAAGGCTCTGTGTTCACTAATCGTTCGCTGGGCCCTTGATGAGGTCGACTACCTAACGTGGGTTGCGTTTACATATCCACATGTTGCGGAAAGCCCTGTCGATCATGGTATACCTGCTGTAGAATAGTTCTCCTCACCTTTCTTACCTTATGTGATCTCCCTTTCCTAGGTAATCTAATACCGGAAACATCACCACCTCACGAAGACGACCCTTCACGGCACTATCTCGACAACCTCAGGCTTCGGAGATCCGCTCGGGGGTTATCTCCCCTCGAACAGCTTACTAGACTATAGTATAGGCTTGGCAATGTCACCTGATAGCGCGATGAAGATCCCCGCCGTCTCGCGCTTTCCCAGAAACCCCTCGCGGACTCGCGTAGACATCCCTGCCTCAGCCAGTAACAACGTTTGGGTAGTGCCACAAAAGTCGGCCACCATGGCAGCTCACGGTATACCTTATCGGTATAAACCAAGGTAGGTTAGGAGGTAAGTGGCTTCCCGTAAGACAGCAATCTGTCGGACAGACTGAACGTCCGTAATGTAAGGTATAAGAGGTGCCTGCCGTCGAGTGCTTCAGACCGTCTTTCCCCTCTCTTCCCTTCTTCCAAGTCTCTGCACATTCGCTATCTTTCCACACCCTATCGTACCATACATAGCATTCCATCTTCACACACCATGACGGAGACGGGACCCCTCAAGTCCTACCGAGGCAATTGTCACTGCGGTGCCTTCGTCTTCGAGCTGAACGTGCCTGAGATCAAGCTCGCCAACGAGTGCAACTGCAGCATTTGCAAAAAGAAGGGTTACCTGTTCACCTTTCCTGGAGATGCCATGACTGTCGTCAAGGGCGAGGGTTCCCTCACGGAGTACACCTTCAACGAAGGCAACACCAAGCATAGAGTATGTGATCTACTTGGTAGATAACAATATTGTCCTCCGTGCAGAGACTTACTGTACCTAGTTCTGCCCTACCTGTGGTATCCCAGTGATGGCCTACAATGCCAACTTCCCGCCCGGGATGAATACAGCGGTCAATGTTCGGACAATCCAGGGCCTTGACACCTCCAAACTCGAGATCAAGGCGTAAGAAGAAACCGGATTGCTGCTCAGATGAGCCATTCATGACTAATACGGCCACCAGGTATGAGGGAAAGGACTACGGCACCCCGTACACTCCTCCGGTATACAGTGGTCCTGAGCCTGCCGCGGAGATCGAAGGCGCAACGCTGTACACGGGCAGCTGCCACTGCGGTGCCGTCACGGCCTGCATCAAGACGAAGCCGCTGGATAGCACCTACCCTGACCGCATTGTCGAGTGCAATTGCAGCATCTGCCAACGGGTAAGCAACACTTCGCTTGCCGCCAATCCTCGTATCAGTCTCGCTAACCCTGTGTCCCACAGGCCGCCTACATCTGGATCTACCCCAAGAAAGACCAGGTCGTGATCCAGGGCCGCGATAACCTGTCTTACTATGTCTTCCGCCGGGGCGTGTGGCGCAAGGGTTTCTGCAAGACATGCGGCGTCCACGTCATGAACGAGCCGAACCCTACTCTGACAGCAGAACAGGTGGAGGCGTTGCCTGCGGAGATCAAGGCTTTCCGCGAAGCGAAGCTTGACTGGATGCCCATCAACATTCGCATCTTGAACAACTTCGATTTCGATGCGATCAAGGACAAGGTGGTGCACCTTGACGGATGGAACGCGATCAAGCCTGATTATGTCAATCCCTGAGGGCTTGAGCTGGTGATCACATGGCCGAAGCGCTCTTGGGTCTCGACGGTTGCCAATTGCCAGTCTTGTGACGGGTTACGTTGGCCCAGCTGGCCATCTTTTTGCACTTTGATGTAGCTTCTACGAAACTGTCTTTTAAGAAGGTGAAAAAGAAAGAAAAGACACGACCAAAACTCAAACACTACAGTCGTTCTCTCGACCCCACTCGGGTATGGTGCGTGTTAGTTTTACGAGACGGCATTTGACTTCTTGAAATTCAGTGGTGGTGGTAATACGAGTAGTGTCCCTCAGTAGTTGAGAGGTTACTTCACAGTCATGTTGGAGCTAATTCGGTGCTCTTGGTGCCTGGAAGACCTATATATTTTACTTATCGAATTTCTACTCGAGCTCATCCCCATATGGGATGGAGTCCTGGGCTCCCATTCTCTCTACCGTCTTCGCTCCGGCCCGATTGGCTTTCCTGACGGCGGCCTCGATGTCGAACTCGCCCTTCTGGACGGCCTCGAGCGCGTACTGCCCGACAGCAGTGTCCCCGGCAGCCGTCGTATCAACGACCTTTGCCTTGACCGCTGGAACCAGCCCCTTGGCGCCAGATGAGCTCATGTAGTACACACCGCGGCCGCCCAGGGTGATGATGACATTCTTGACGCCCTTGTCCACAAACCCTCTCGAGACCTTCTCCATCCCGTCTTCATAGTCCAGGACGCTCTCTTCGACTCCACCCAAAACGGAGGCCTCCGTCTCATTCACGACCAGGTGCTCCAGGCCGTCGTACACCCAGTCCGGCAGATTCACCGCCGGCGCCGGGTTGAGCAAGACCTTGACGCCCGTCGCCTTTGCCGTCTCGATAACCCTCAGCACCGTGTCGAGCGGGATCTCGAGCTGCAGGACCAGCAGATCCGGCCTCGCGCCGGCACCAAGGCTGTCGTCGAACTTGTCGACGGTGAAGTCGTCGGGCCGCAGCGAGTGGTTCGCCTCGGGACTGAGGATGATCCTGTTCTGCCCCGTCGGCTCGTCGACGACGATGATGGCGATACCCGTCTTCAGGCCTTTCTTCACGGCCACGCCGGGGTCGACGACGACCCCGTGGCGGCACAGGTTGTCCCTGAGCAGGGCGCCGTAGCTGTCGTCGCCCACGCAGCCGACCATGTACACCTCCGCGCTCTTGGTGCCGGTCCTGCGGTTGGCCGACAGCTTGGCGCAGGCGACGGCCTGGTTGGCGCCCTTGCCGCCGGGGGAGACGGCGAAGCGTGACGCTGTCAGAGTCTCGCCCGGCAAGGGGTGGTGGGGGACGTACGAGACCAGGTCGATGTTGAGCGAGCCGAGGACCGTGATGCGCGGGGTTGTTGTGGGTTTGGAGGACATGGTGGCGGTGTTGATGAGCTTTCAACTCGAGAGAACTTCTGAGAGTGTCGGGTATATGTCAGGTTCTAGAGATTCAAACTCATGTACCTATTCATATAGTGTTTACTTTTCGTGATGCTTGACTGTGGTTTATGGAATGATTCCCGTAACATTTGAAGTGGTACGATCCACAATGATCTGTCTTCTATTTACCTTAGACTAGACTCTAGCATCATCTGACCCCAACTGCCTACCGCCAGACAACAGACCTGGTAATGACTCAAAATTCACCATCTAAGGGTATCTTGGACTGAGCGCCGACATGTACCGGTAATGTTCTTATGAGCGAGATTTGAAGCATTGCGTTCCAAGTTTGTCATTCTACCTCATACCGTGAGAAGGAATGTTCCTTCCGTGTGGGTGCTCCATCTTGAGAGGACTCCTTGAGAGCGGCAAGTGCCAACCTCGAAGAGGAACAGCAGGAAGCACTTGCCTCTGGAGTAGGTAGGTACTTACCATAATATACCTACCTGACTTGAAAGGGGAGGAGCTCTCCAACGACCCAAGCAGTCGGGAGCCACCTCAGTCAGATCTTGTGTTCATGTCAACCTTCCCATCTCTTCGCTCTATCTTGTTCCCAGCCAAACAACTGTTTACATCAACAAGTTTCTTGGAAATAGAACCCCAAAGTATCATCAATTCACATCAGCTCAGGGGTTATCAGAGCACACAGCTCTTATTTTAACAATGTCTTTTTCCGCTGTCTCTATGCCCTCGCGCTCCATGCTTCGCCCATCCTCGTCAGAGGAGGACAGCGAGGACCACATTCAGGGCAAGCGAAAAGAGAACAACAACACTAGCAATACCATCTCAGCCACCCGGAACGGCCCGAGAAGACAGGCTCGACTCCGGAGACCCAAGGTCCTCGACACCTTTTCTGGCCTCTAGGACGAGGACTCAAAGACTCGAGACAGACAGGACTCCAGCTCCGGTTCCAATGCCCCGCTCGTACCAATCAATAACCACCAGCAGCAGGTAGGGACAGGGGATATCGCCCGCCGCGCAAGTGACCGCCTGCGCCATCCGTTTCGAAATCAGGGCTCAAAGGCTCTGGACGAGAACCATGACAGCAAAGCCGCCGTCTCGCGCCCGACAGAAGGCCCCGAGCTTCCGTTCGAGAAGCTAGCCACGCCGTTCTACCTACGTCCCTTCTCTGCTCTGGACAAGCGGGACACTTTCCCCCCCAAGGAGAAGCGTTCTGCTATTCCGGTGCCGGTCGAGTCTCGACGAGTCTCGGACCATTACCGCAGCACCTCCTCGTCGTATCCGACCCAAGGCATCCGGACGCCCGAAGTCGGCAATTCACCGCCGGCCACGGTCAGGGGTCGCAAGTTCTTCAGCATAGGCCGCTACAGCAAATCCAACCATCGGCTCTCGCAGCTGTTTTCGTCGTCCGCGTCGTCAACAAGAGCCCAGCTCGACAGCACCGAGGGCTACCGTCAGCCCCTTGACGCAGTGGTGGTTGATGACAAGTCCGAGTCATTGACGAGCACAGTCACGAATGAGACGAAGCCGGTCGAACCCGGTACTGACGATGTAACGGCTGCCGAGTGGAAGTCATTGCCACCGCTTACGGATGATCTCGGTGTTGACATTGGCGAAACGGCCGTGGTGCAACCTGTGCAAGATCCCATCCGTGCCAACCCCGAGGCTAGTAATAGCACCGACACCATTGTCATGTCATCTTCTGACCTCATTGACGCCCCTCCTGCCTCTCTGGACGAGAAGGTCTATGATATCGTCAATGGCACTATCAAGAAGTCGGAGGCCACCAAAGTTGTCTTGCCTCTCGATGTCGTTACCGACGAGCCGATGGACGTCGATTCTGTCCCGCAGTCCATCGTTCCGTCCAACCGCAACCTCGAACGGCTGACAGACGGATCTCACTCCTGGGCGGATACGGCCGACGGCCACCGCGTCCTCGTCACCAGCCGGACCTCGACCCAGCAGAACAAACAGCTGTCGGGCCCTGGCGCAGGAAACGAACCGTCCTTGCGAAATGAGCGCAAACCAACGGCGGCGGTCCGTCTCGGCCGCCGCGTGTGCAAGGTCAGGTTCGCAAAGTGGCTGACCAACCGCCTCCGCCGCATCAGGCGCCGCAATCGCCACGGCAGGAAGCCGGCCCTCGCGGGACAGGAGCTTACCCAGGCGAACCTCCGGCGCATCGAGCGGGCCGACCGGGTCGCGCACGGCAAGATCAGGAAGAGAAAGTACAACCGCACGCTGAAGGCGAGGCGTGTTGGTTTGCTCAGCATGCGCGGTGATACGGAGGGGGAGGGTGCGGACGCCGCTGACGAGAAGGACACGCCAATGGAGGACGCAGATGCTGTCGGAGAGAAGACTGACAAGGAGACAGATGTGGTGCTGATTCTGCCGAACGGCGAGGTATCCGTGCCTGGCCCGGAGACGACCCCGCCGACCATCGGACGGAGGGCTGCGGCATGGTTCAAGGAGCAGACGGGTTCCGTGCGCGATTCCCTCGACTTGACCCGGTTTCTGCTTAGGGAGATGAAATTAGAGATGAAGCCTGCTGTTTAAGATATGGTTTTCGAGCGGCTGGGGGAGTTAGCTGAGTATATGGTATACGGGGAACAACATGAGTTAAAGAGGTGCACACAGAGAACCCCTGGGGACACAGTATAAAGTACTTAGACTTACTTTGAGCCCAGCAGAGCTTTTTCCGCCACAGGATGGCTTGATCGAATAGAGTGATTAGACCCCGGAAGTCCCGTTCCACTCGTCTACGCAGGTGCAAAAATGGCAACAAGTATGACCAGAAACCACGTAAAGTCTACCTTATCTACAGCATATACCTGAAGCTCCTCCTGCTCCCGCTGCTCCGTCCTCCTCCCACAAGCCCAGCACCCTCCTCCCCCTCCTCCCCCTCCTCCCCCCCCTCCTCCGCGTCCAACCTCCTGTTCAACCTAGCCAAATACCACCTCAGCCCCACAGCCAGCACCGCGACTCCCGCCATCGCGCCGGCGCAGACGGCCATTCCCGTAGTGTAGTACGGCGCGTCGCGGTCGGGGTACAGCCGCGCGCCGACGAGGGGCCCGCACTGGCCCAGCACCTGGAGCAGCGCGAACCCGCCGCCGCGCCGGCTCTCGTCGGCCTGGTTGTTGACGCTCCAGGCGATGGTGAGCACGACGACGGCGAAGAAGCCCGCGGCCGCGGGGTACACGGCCAGGTAGCGGAGGGTGCTGTCTGCGGACAGGCCGAGGGCGCCTGGCCCGGAGAGGGCGAGGAAGGCGTAGCCCGCCGAGGAGGACAGGGCGGCTGCTATGAGGAGCGGGGCGCGGGCGCGGGATTTGTCTGATACGTGTGCGGCGGCTAGGACGACGAAGAAGGAACACAGGTAGGGCGGGGCGGCGAGGAGCTGCGCGGATAAGGCGCTGTGGCCCATGCGCGTCAGGATGGTGGGGAGGAAGACGGGGAGGGAGGAGTAGGCCATGTTGGCGAGGAAGAAGATGAGGCCCGTCAGCCAGGCGGCTGGGTCCGAGAGCACGGACAGGATCTTGGCGGCGTCCAGTCCCGACCCTGAGCCCGACCTCGGTGCGGACTTCTCGGGATCGGTGGCCGAGGATCTCCTGGACGAGCGCGGTGGCTCGCGCCTGAGCCTCAGCCTCGCGACGCGCCGCTCCCGCGGGGTGAGGTAGTGCGCCGTCTCGGGCGAGTCCGGGATGACGTTCCAGGCGACGGCGGCGACGAGGACGGAGGGGAAGCCCTCTATCAGGAACAGCAGGCGCCAGGGGGCTACGGGCCCCCTCTCGCCCAGCTTGATGATCAGCCACGACAGGGTGCTGGCGAAGGAGGTGGCGAGCGGGGCGGCGGAGATGAACATGGCGGTGCGGAAGGCCAGCTCGTCGCGGCGGAAGAAGAAGGACAGGTAGTAGGGCACTCCCGTAAAGGCGGCCTCGCCGACGCCGAGCAGGGTGCGCAGGAAGATGAGCATGGGGTAGTTGACGCTCACGGCCTGCAGGCTCGCGATGCAGCCCCAGCTCAGCACGATGGCGCTGACGTAGACGTGCGCGGGGATCACCTTCCACAGCAGCGACATCCATTCGAAGGTTATGTAGGCGATGTAGAAGGCCGTCAGGGCCCACTCGTACATGTCTTCCCGGGGAGGCACGGACTGCAGGTCGTCGTCCATGCCGGCTATGCGGGCGTTGCCTATGTCTGGACACGAGGGACGGAATGGTTAATAACTCAGGTCACTGGAATGGGGTTATATACGAGCGAAAAAGACCTACTTGACCGGTCGAGGAAGCTGAGCATGTACAGCAGCGCCACGAAGACGACAAGCTTGCGGTCGAACTTGCGCACCACGGCTCGCTCTTCGTCGGGAGTGTACAGCGTGAAGCTGGCGGCCGTGCTGGTGCTGGCCGCTCTCCTCCGCCTCCTGGGCCTGCTTCCTTCGCGGCCGTCGGGTTTCTCGTTGTCGTCGTCATCGTCAACGGAGGAGGCATAGCCGCGCTCATCGTTAGGCCCCGACCGTCGTACGTGCCGGTCTCTCAGTTCGTACGTCTTGGAGCTGTCGCCGTGTCCGTGGCCGAGCAGGCCGGCGGTGGGACGGATGGCCACATCGTCGTCGTCAGACTCGCTCTCGGGAGTCAATTGATCGCTTGTGGCGGTCGACGACAGAGGAGGCGTGCTCGAGGAGGGGCCCTGCTGCTGCCACCGGGAGTCGTCGGGGTGTTGTCTGCTAGGGCCGGCCGTCGGCGGCCGGGCGGCCTGACTTGCTGTCATGTCAGTGTTAATCGCATGCTATTGATCGCCTGTTCAAGCGCAAACACACAGGCACACAGACAATATGCTGACGTCGAACGAATGTGGTAGACAAGAATGCCTTTGGGAATTGTCTGTCCGCCGATTCAGCCCCGGCCTCGGGACGGAGCCGGATTGGGATGCACAGTTACATGTCGTCCTAGCCAATGACGTGCTTCAGATGCGCCACGCCTAATTCGACCCACATGTGCCTGGGGGCCGTGCTGTCAGAGGAGTCAGGGCACTCAGGGGTAATGATTGCATAAGGTACCAATACGCCGTCATCATGGCGGACATGACTCGAGTTGCGAGACAGGGACACCTTCTACTCAAACAAACACAGATGGGACTGATCAGGAGCTTGATTGGATTTTGTCTATTGTCTCGTTTCTCTAGTTGTTGGAACCGAGATCAACATTACAACAGAAGCACGACCTGGACTATCAAGATGGATACTGCGACGAACCATCTCCGGCAACTTCCCATCGATTCCGCAGAAGTGCCTTGCCTTGGCTGCCCAGGCATGTGTGGTCCGTCCTCAAAGCATGGAGCCGAGTGCGAACCCACGTGGCATGAGCCTGTCCGCGTACACCTGCAGATTCCGTGTTGATGGCTCATGGCCGTGTCTCTCTTCTCGTCCGTTCAACTCCTACCACCAACACCTCTGTACACACACAACACCCTCCACCCTACACAACACATCGTGCAGTCATCCTCAGCTTTTCTCCCTTCGCCGACGCTCCTCCACGAACTCCACGCCCGTAATCGCAAAGCAACAATAAAAAATGCATTAAGAATAAAATCTCCGGCACCAGACTGGAGCCAGCAAAGAAGGTGGGCCCCAGCCCTGATGGTACCAAGAGTCCAGTAGGTAATGGGACGGGGGGCAATATACAGCAGCCCACCCGCCGTCATAGAATCTTAAATGCCACAAATCACACGCAAGAAAAAGGGAAAGCCGACATGCACGAGCGCAGAAAATGCTCAATTCATGTGGCGTTCTATCGGTTTCGGTGGTCCGGCGCCGTGGAGACGATAATCGTAGATCCAAACGGGACATGAACCATCCGAAGGGTATCGAAGCGTAAAAAGGAAGACGGTTGTTTTGCTTGGTGACGTGTCGGTAAGTCGGTCAAGATGGCTGTGTTATATATGCATGATCATCAGTTCCAGCCGAGAGAGTTCTCGGCTGACATCGGCCCTGATATATATGCTGTCCGCGCCGAGTTGTTGGCACCGCTCCGCCCGCTGCCTTGGGTCCCTTGGGTGCCGTGGCTATTGCGCCCGCCCGCCACACCGCCGTACGACGAGAACTCCCTGCTGAGCAGCGCACCGCCCATAAAGTGCGGGCTACCCGCGGCACTTCGCATCTCAGACGGGTCGGTCATGGAACTGGCGCGGCGGTGCGCCTGCCTCTTCCTCTTGTACCGCCGAGCGATGATGAACATGGCCGCGCCGTAGGCGCCAGCAACACCGATGACACCGAGAGCAATGCCCGCGGTAGTCCCTGACTGGCCAGGCTTCGAGGTGCCGTCTCCCGAGCTGGTGTTGCCGAACGGATCCGACTGCGCGCCTCCGCTGGAAGTAGCTGCCGGCGATCCGGCCCCGCTGGCCGTCGTGCCGTCATCGTTGAGGCCCAAGCCGTAGATGATGTCGATGGCCGCATTGATCTGTGCCGTCAGGTTCGTGACGATCTCCGAACCTTCATTGTACAGCGGGGAATTGGGCGTCCGCACGTCAAGCCGCAGCTGATCGATCATGTTGGAAGGATAAGTCATCAACGCGATCGTGGTCCAGTAGCCGAGGGTGCCAACCGTATCCAACGGAACGAGCTTCTTCAGGATCACCTTGTCGGCCGGGAAATCCCCGGTATTTCTGACTGCCGTGGGAAGATACTCGAAAATCTGGGCAGCAGCCTTGGAATTACCCACGACAAACTCGTAGTTCAATGTGTACTTGAACCCAATTCCGATAATCGTCGTGTCAACGGGTGTATCGGTATTGCCCGAGTCAGGAGTAATGGCTTTGGGAAGGGCAGAGGGGAGGGCCGTAGCGCTTGTCGGAGCCAAGTTCTGAGTGGTAGTCCCCGTCGGAGGCTGATCCACCACGATCGTAGTGGGAAGCCACGTGTTCGTATTGGCCCCTGTGAGAGTTGCTGTGGCCGCAATGCTGGTCACTCCGCTGGCCGTTGTCTCGATGCTCGTAGGCAAAGAGGCCGTGGTTGGCGGTGGCGGTGGCGGCAGTTGCGTTGTCGTCTCTGGGATGGTCGTGTTATCGCTGCTGGTTACGTTTGGCAAGATTGCGCTGCCCGTTGGTAGCAGTGTGGGCTCCGTTGTTGGCGGTACCGTGATGTCCGAGATGGTCGTACCTGGAGCAGTGGTCTCCGGAGTAGACAGCGTCTGGGAAGGTTCCGTAACCGTCGCGTTGCCGCTGACGGGGGGATCGGTGGGCTGAACGCCAGTGACGGTCGGCTCCGGCGTAGTGGTTGGGTCTATCGGAGTGACAGTAGACTCACTTGCAGGCGGAGCCGAAGTTGGAATGCTGGTGTCTGTCGCATTGGTGACTGGCGGTGGAACGACTGCTGTCGTCGGCTCACTGGTAGGTTCTGACGCAGGTGGGGTCGTGTCGACAACGGTCGAGCTGCCCGTACCCGGAAGGAGTGTTAGTGAGAGGCTGATACCGAGATCCGAAGAGGTTGGCTCTGGCGCTGCTGTCGTTGGGTCCTGTGTGGCAGTCACCGAAGGCTGCTCAGTCTCCGGAGCTGTTGGAGAAGCGGATGCAGACGGGTCGGTAGGCTCGGCAGACGCCGTGGGCGCAACAGTGGCCGTGGGCTCCGCAGACGGCGTTGACGGGTCTTCAGACGCCGGGGTCGTTGTAGTAGGCACTGGTGCGGCAGTGTCTGTCACATTTGCCGAAGGTAGAATAGCGCTCGTCACCTCGGAAATAACACTGCTCAGTATCGAGCTGATCGGCGCGAGAGGATCACTCAGGGTCGGAGAGGGATCGCTAGTGCTCGTTACGATGCCGGTCGGAGCAAGGAGGATTCCTGTCGAGCTTGTGGCCTCAACTGACGACTCTGCCGACGAAAACAGATCGGACGATGTCGGGTCGGCCGATGGGCTCGCTACATCAGATGAAGCAGCATCCGCAGTGGGAGTGGGCGCAGCCGACGTGGTGGGGTCCAGTGCGTCCGTCGCCGTGTCAGTAGGAGAAGCCGACTCGGGAACAGCGGGATCAGAGCTCGTCGGAAGGACAATAGTCGCAGGAATGCCTCCGGTAGAAGCCACGCCAGCCGACACATCACTGGGGCTGTCGCTCGGCGCCGAGGCGAAAACCGGACTGCCGACTGAGCTGACCGGCGTCGCATCCGTGGAAGGCGGGACAACGACGGTGCTCTCGACGATAATAGTAGTGACACCCGCTACTGAGCCCGAGGTCGAGTCTCGGAAACCAGTCGACCCTCGGGAGTTGTCGGGGGTCGTGTCGGCAGAATTGCTGGCATCGGAGCTCGATATAACAAACGTAGGCTTGTCGGTGAAGGTGGGCTTGTCCAAGCTCGCCAGCAGATCACTTATCGAGTCCCTCTTCGTGGTTTCCGGCGTACTTCCGAAAGGCGTCGACTGCGAGACTGGAGATTCGGTCGTGATGCTCACGTTGCTGTATTGTCGTTTCAGATGACGGGGGAAGTAAATCTTGGGTCGCTGGCCTTCGGCTGCGCTCACAACGGTCGCCGCGGCCGCCAGAGCGGCCACGAGGACCGAATTAGTACGCATTTTCCTTCTCTGAACCTAATTCGTCATGCGTGGTAGTTTGGACCGTTTCGCTGATCGAAGTCAAGGTCGGAAGGATTGTTGCGCGATGAGTATGCCTGCAGCCTGGTCAGCGCCGGGAAGGCGACCGCGGGAACAGACGAACTCACTCTGTGAGAATGAATTGGTAACGAATGTACTTGACAATAATGTCAATGAGTGGACTCTGAATCAAGATGAAGTCAGCAAGAGCCAACGGTCGGCGGCGAGCCCCGTCCGCATGAATGATCTCCAAGATCGGCTTTGGAAAACGGAAGATGACCAGGGCAGAATGACGAGTTCTTCTTCCGCCCTCTCCTCTCCGCTTTGAAGACCAGGACAACCGCGTGATTCATGCGAGTCCAGGAATCCGGAATTCAGGGTACTCACGTTTGGTAGTACTGATGTGGGACGTCCAGTCCGACTGTAGGTATTTTATGCCGGGGCTGGCTGCTTGTTGTTGTTGAGATTGAGAAATGAGTGACTAGACGAGAGACTCGTCATAAAAAATGGTTGCTTCTTTGGAGGTAAATTCCCTTTACGCCTGGATGTAGGGTGCTTGAATCGACGGAATCATAGGAATATTGGCATTTGGATTCGCGTTGACCTCCCGAGGCCCTCTCTTCCAGAGTTGTCAGGTCGTAAAAAAAAGGGACTGAATGAACAGACACGAAATCGACGGCAGCGGAACTCGACTCCGTTCGAAAGTAGCAGGTCGAATTGGAGGAGTCGGGAGTCGAGAGTCGAAATCGTCGGCGGCGGAAGGAAACGAGTGAAAGGAAGGTGAGGTTGGCGGAGGGTAGGTGAGGTGAAAGGAGGAAGGGAGGGAGAGGAGATCGCGGTTGGAAGGGTGTGTAGCGAGCGGAATGGCGAACGAGCGGACACAAAGAGCCAGCCAAGAGCAGGAATGATGGGTGGGCACCGCTGTGGAAGTTGGAAGGATAAGGTACTGTAGCACTCTACGCTGGTAGTAAACCCGAGAGACCCTGGCTAGCCTGTTCAATCGTCCATGGGGTGGCCCGGGTGGGTTGCAGGCGCTGGTACCTGAGAGATTCAGACCCCATCCTGTTAGTGCAGTGTCTGGTGAGACGCCGACTCTGCTAGCGGCACAAGTACACGTCACGCCAATATTTATGGAATCAGTACTTCCATACTACTGCTGCAGAGTTTGGCCTGGGATTTTCAACTAATAGCCCGCGGGTCCTGCAGGGTCACCGATCAAATCGACGGGAAAATCGACAACATTGTCGGTCGAACCCAAAATTACGCGTCAAACCCAACCCAGCTGGATCCCGGTCGGCGTAAAAAGATTGGGACACGATCACAGGAAATGTCATGATGTCTTGACCTTTCTTTCCTTAACATCTGCACCAGAACATCTGCCGTAATGAGGCAACGTGTGGCAGTCCCTGCAGCGTTGCTTCTCCCTCTCTTGCCCTGCGTTTTACTCCTGCATTTGATTGCCTTCTGGATCTCTCGTGAGGGAGGGCAGCGCAGCCGTAAGATTGCGACGCCTTGCCTAAACTGGGCCAAGCTCGGCTCCTGATGGCGGGTTGTGGCGCGGACGGAGCGGCTTGGCTAGGTCCGGGCTAAAAATGGAGGAACTTTGGAGAACGACTTACGGTACATAACTCTGCGCCCAGCCAGCGTGTTATCTGGAGGTGTCCGTCAAGGGAGGCTGAGGTACTCATTGAAACATTGCAGGGCCGGCTCCACCAAGAAGTGACTCCGCTTCAGACGGGTCTCTGTCATTGGCTGGCTCTCAGTTGGCTGCCGCTGTTGGCAATTGTTCCAAATTTCCCATGGCCGAGACCCCTGCACACTAACCCGAAATCGGGAAGGATCGGTTTCGACTCTTCGAGCCCTGGCTCCGCTTTGACGAAACTGCGAGCTGCTCCAACATTCTCTTCTCTTACCGACTCCCCGTTGAGGTATCTAGAGATGAAGTATCTCGCTGATTATTCTGCGCTTGAAACATTATCTATGAGTTCTTCTTGCGAATTATCCTGTCTTGGATGACGAGACAGAGGAGCAGTCGCCATGGCAGGGCCGAAGGGTATCCGGGCAGCCTCGGGGACGACCGCCATGTCTGACTGATCAATCCTCCGCTGGGGAACTGCGATCTCGCGACGCGAGTTCCGGCCAGCGTTCACCACCGAATGGACGAGCGGTATTTTGTCGCAACTCCTGGTCTCTGATGGCGTGTGCTTGCGTATGATTGTATCGATGATTGAGTGACAGCACGAAAGCACGAAAAGCACAGCCTCCTTCGAGCACCCTTATCAAGTATCAACCAATCAATGGTGTACGTACGGGTGCTGTCTTTGTCTCTTGCTTTTCCCTTTTTGCTCCTGTGATCAGTAACACGAACAAAGCTGCGTTTTGAAGCTAAAGCACGATCTGTCTGTACTGCAAAGTAATAGTACACCTTCAGCTGCTTCCAGCCAACTGAGATTGCAGAGAGATGCCACCTGTTGGCCACCGCCGATCACTCTCAATATAAGTTAATATCAGACTTGATTGCCTCCCTGGTGTTAAGAGGTTGGAAGCACATACTACCTTGAAGTATACGTATAATCGTATTGGGCGTGACGGACACACACCACCTGCATTCAGGGTCACACGCTGTAAATGAACGGCGTGTTTCATTCTTCAAGCACGACTCGGCAATCCATTGACACGGATTGAGTGACAGGCGGGGAGGCTTTTCGCTTGCAATCCCGTGATGGTCGCACAACTAATGCACACTACGGAGCTTCTTGTCATTTTACCCTCCTCTGTGCTTCTCGTCATATTCCGAAGCTTCCCTCTTCCACGGCGGACAGGTCGGTGGGCGGAATGTACGTCAAGACACCCGCGTTTCATTCAGCATCAGTCTCTTATGTCTGGTGAAACACCGTCCCTTCCCGCTCAACGTCGATGCCGAAGGAACGTCAGGACCCAAGAAACAACCAGCATTCCAACAACCAGCCCACCTGTCCCCACGTGGGGATCTCATGACCTTTCGATCCAAGCCGGTACTGATTCTCAATTCACTTCTTACACAGTATGCCCACCAACCAAGCCGTACATGACTCCAGCTGTCTTTGTTCGGCAACGTAGCTGAAGGCCGTCACGCTGATATTGTGCTACGGATTGGGATGGGTGCCGCCTTAGTCGCGATATCGACGACCAGTTCAGGCGCCAGCCAGCATATTTTCCCATGACATCATACCAATGGCTCGATTGTTTACTGCATGACCAGAACATTCTACATTCCAACGGCGTTTCAACGCGCTCACGAGTGGAGTATTATGTTCTGTAGGACGGCCCGCTGGACAAGAGCGTTTTGCTGCCGCTGTGGAGCAGGTACAGCTCCGAGACCCAGCTTAGACAACCTACGTCGGGTGGCCGGGCATGTCACTGTCTTATGGTATGTGAATGGGTACAATTCGAGTCCCTGGCCATATTTCCGTGGTGCTGGGAATATAAGAGGAGGCTACATTTTGAGGAATGAGCCGCATCATTTACATCGTCATGAAATCAGTCTCGGCACCTGACGGTTATAGAGCCCGGAAGTGGCGATGTGTGCAAGATATTAACCAGTAATATACATCACACCATACGCGACCAAGATATCCAGTCAGTATAAAGCATGTTTTCTCAAGTTATGGAGAAACACGAAGGCTAGGAGGAGTATGTGACAAAGACGGGCGCCAAGCTCCCAGACTGAAAGGACATTTTTCTTGCAGGTCAACTTGTTAAGTAGCGACATGTGGATTATGACACTAGATAATCTTGAAGACAAGGAGAGAGAAGGCGCACTAGACTATTCCTGACTTGGCCCGGATCACTCAAGGATCCCTTGAGATCCCATGGGAGCCTTGATGTGATGTATGACCTGTAGTATTCGAACCACATATACGAACTTACAGACAGCTAAAGTAACACTTTTCCTGCCCAAGTAAAGTGGTTTTCCGACAGGATTTTAGATCAGTTCCTCACAGCGCGAAGCTATGTCCCATTGTAAAATTTTATTGGATGCCAAAGTTGCCTCTATGCTCATGGGGGAGAGGTGGCCATCGAATCACGCTTGACCCAAAGGCGATTCCACCCATCCCGATGTTATATAACACAGCTATGTCCATTAACAACCCGGGTCGAAGCAGGCAACCTGGCATGGCAAGATCTGAGCGAACTAGGTATCCAGTGCTCTGATCCGAGGCTCATTCGTGGCCAGCAAACATCCATCGCTACTTTGTTCGATGTGATAAGCCAACATACAGAGTACTCATCGGACTGACCGAAGGAGACTCTCACCGAGCAATCGATATGACTGCCTTCCTGGACAAAGGAACTGTAAATAGACCCATGCTAAAGGGCTGCAACTAGAAACAAAGGTCAACGAGACTGCTTATGCGGCTGGCCTGCCTAAACAAAGCGCGGCCAAGAGTGCCAACCGGAATAGGGGTGGCCTCGTGATGGGTTGTAGCTACTCTGTTTGTGAAGCTTGAGACTCCGTCAGGAGAGCATCGTAGGAATCAAGGCGGGCCGCTGCCTTGCGGGCCTAGACATTTCCTGCGTCCGTGTTTATGTTGGCTTTCCCGGGCTGAATGCTCTTTTGTACACTGTGGTCCGACTGTACGCTCCTCGCTGTAGATTGGAGCCCAAGCCCACTACCTAGGGCGCCAATTGCATGAAATCCGATCAAGGTCACGGAAATGGAATATGATGGCATGCAATTGGAGGTACTTTTTGTCCCAGGAGGCTCATCCGGGGGAAAGGCTGAGGCTAGCTTGAGCTAATGGCTTCCTTTTCGTGCCCTAGTGCCCTAGACAGAGCAAATCAGCGTGATGACTGTGTTACATAAATCATAGAACGATCGTCGACAACTCCTGTCCCTGTGGAACTCGTGCCGTACCGTGAAGGAGACTGTAAAACGGCAGTTTGCACCTCGCAATGACGTTGAACGACTAAGATGTGCCCTGCGAGCGTGGCTCTGCACCTATTGTGGTCATGGCATCCAGTGCGCCTCCTGGCAACTGTAAAGTCGCATTTGTCGATGTTATAGGGCAGAGAGACATCAAGAAGTGTTTCGATTCTGAAGGCGATGATATGATGACGACCAGTCCCTTGGACAGTGGATCCGAGCGGCCAACATTAGTGTATGGTCTTCGTTGGACGAGTGTTTAACAAGTACGGGCAGGTACTTGCTGTATCTATACCGTCTTTCCGTGCTTCGTAAAACAACCACTGTTGCCTCGGGGAGTAGAACCAGTGGACAAGCAGAACTTCTACTCCGATGCCAGTGGCTTGGAAACACGGAAGTCGTGGAGAGTGCTACTTGGCAAACCCGTGTGTTGCTTGACTATTCGGGCAGACATAAGAGTCGCGTAAAGACATTGACCAAGTACGCGAGAAGGCACCTGAGAGCACGCACCCTGAGAGTGATAACCGAACTTGGAAACTATTCGCGTTCAAAGCCGCTCAAGGTCAAAAGGCTTGCACGCTTGCTTGCCACAGCGCTCCCGTAGCGGTCACCGGGGGGCAGGCACATTGCCTGGCACGGTCCCATGTCACTCCTGCGTGATGTATCCGTACACCGTCCACATGCCTACGTGTTTACTCAGTAAGCACGGGGTTCGATGGGCGCCACGGCAACTGGATACAGGTATTTTGCCTAAGGTAGTAAGTCATGAGGCGAACCCTGATAGCCACTTCGAGGCCAGTGCACATTGGGCCTCGAAACAAGATCGATGAGCCGAACCCTTGCTGTGTTCACCTCTTTGCTTATTCAAATGGCCAATGTATCATTCAGACTCGTGTTACGTTGGTGATGGGACGGATGTAATGCCTGTGATAAACAACGACGATGCAGGAAGCAGAGATCGAGCAGAGCAACATGGAGAAGAACCGCCATGGCCCGTTGCACGCCGGCGCCTGCCGTAGTGACGCCGTCGTCACATTATGCAGGGCAGTTGCTTGTCTCGCGTGCACATGCCCAGGTCAATGTCCAGACACTGAACGGTGACATGAGGAATAAGAGTATCACAAATCATGCTGCAGGCAGCAACGCGGTAGGACAGCAAACACGACTTGGATATTGAAGAAAGAAAAACAGAAGGCACAGAGCGGCGATACTGGTACATCGTACACCTGCACTCCAGGTCTTGGAGGTCCAGTTTGGAACGCAATGATGATGCCTTCGGTGAGTTCTTGGACTCGTGAAGCTGGATCTCAAGGATCCAATGACGCCAGGGTTATTAACTCAGATTCTCCAGTGTTTTTCTGGGTCACTCTGCGCATACAATACCATCGAACAGTGGGAGAAAGATATCTCGATACTGAGGACAAGATAGCCGATGCAGCCTCGAGTGCAATCGCCTGAGATAGGCGAGTCTCCGAGCTGCCGGCATCCGTTGTTACACCCGTAGAAGGAAATATATCCGGCGAGGCATAGGTACGGCGCGAGCCGTCAGCGTCCAATGGCCCTGCGGGCATCTCCTCTCCCCCTTGCCTCTGCTTCCTGCCTGTGGTAGCGTGCCGGGAGGCTTGGCTGCCTCACGATGAGGCTGCCGATGAGTTGTACACCACTGGTAGTCTCGAGGGTGCCCGAGATAGGTGGACAAGTCTCCGTGTAGGGGTCAGGTGAGAGCATCAAGTGAAGTCCGAGAGGTGACTCGAGCCGAGACGGCTCTTATCCGCCGGAAGAACGAAGGCTTCAAAGGATGTGCAAGCCGTAGCGGCGCAGTGCTACGCCCGAAGAGCTGCGTGAAGCAAAAACTTGCTGCATCTCTGTCCTACGAGCACGACGTCTCCTCCAAGATCGAGCAACGCTGCACTACCGGACGTACAAGCTTTATCAGCAAATCAGGGAAGCTGTCGCTTTGCTTATGAGAGAATCTCAACGCACTGGACGCCTCGACAAGACTCGACTGCCCAGGAAGCCAGGCACAGTCGATGCCGAGAGCAACTTGCTTTTCCCGTAGAGTTGACCAACCCATTGCCCACCCAATCTGGCCAGTTGCAAGTCTGCGCCATGCGGTGAAAGGTGATCTGGTCTGCATCTTGCAGAAGGCCACTTGCAGGTCCTGCCGATCGCTATTGTGAGCAATCATGTGTAAGATTTGTTGGTTGACGTTAAACTGGAAGGTGAGGGGTCATTTAGCGGGTCCCCTCTGTGATTGATTAAGGTACCAGTCTATTAGGTATCTAAGGCATACATCTAATGCCGTAAGGTACCTAACAAAGGTGTGCTTCGAAAATCTCGAAACCCCACGCGTACAGTACTATGTAGACCCCGCGTCAGATCTGACCCCTCCATGCAGCTTGCCATGCTTGCTGCCAATTGCTCCATCCCCAACAAGTTTCCACAGGCAGGGAAGCGGCAGTGAAACTGATCTCGAAAGTGCTAGCTGCCTTAGCTACCTTGGTCAATGCTTGTATGCATCGAGGCCGATTTGGCAACCGGATAATGGACCATGTGAGGTCGGCTTTGTTTCTCAGGAGAGGTGCGCAAGCCGAAAAGTCAGGTTGTCAGATTGGACAGCCAAGCTCGGATCAGGGTGTAAACATCATGGATCTGCGACCTTCACAGTCGGGACACGGCAAGGAGCCGGTACCTCTACATGTAGGCGTGTACGGAAAGGATGAGCAGCACCTCAGTTGGCGGATACCGTAACCTGGGATCGATGCTGATTCGCGCTTCCCAAAACCTTAATGGAGACGCAGAGCTCTCTTAGGGATGGTACGAACGGGGCCGACCGTCGACTTGACTGGGTCGCTCCTACTCTCCTGGTGTACGGCTGGCTTCAAATAGAACTGCACTCCCGCTCCGGATCCTGACCCTCTTCTTACCGAATTCTACCTTTGCAACTGATCTCCCCCCTCGCTCAACATTCCAACCCGCTACATGCGCCCTATCCTCACAGCGGTCACTCGAGTACCCGCATCTTTCCAGTCCATCCGCAGCTTCCAGTACTTTCACAGCAAAATGGGTGTCGAGAAGACCATCATTCAAGAGGGCAACGGCCCCGTGGCGCAGAAGGGCCAGAAAGTCTCCATTGAGTACACCGGCTGGCTCAAGGACACCAGCAAGCCCGACAACAAGGGCAAGCAGTGAGTTGAAATGCCCATCTCATGACGTCAGTGCCGGAAACAGCTGCTTACCAGAGCCTCGTTATTCAGGTTCGACTCATCCGTCGGCCGAGGCGACCTCGTCACCACCATCGGTGTTGGCCAGGTCATCAAAGGTAGAGTCTTCGAAGATGGTGGCGGGTGGTGTTCTTGAAAATCAGAGGCTCATACTATTCTAGGCTGGGATGAGGGTGTCACGACGATGAAGGTCGGCGAGAAGGCCACCCTTGACATGACAAGGTACGAGTCCTGGACGCCGGCTAACGAAATTGACCCGTTTACTAACTCCACTATTTAGTGACTATGGCTACGGCGACAAGTAAGAGCTCCCCATATACACCTCCTGACGTTACGAAGCTCTGCGCCTGCCATGTTGATACTGACAAGATTCACAGGGGATTCACCGGCCATATCCCTCCCCGAGCTGATCTTATCTTGTAAGTTCCCTCCATGCCAACTCACAAGTGCCTTACAGCCCTTCTGTTAACCACCCAAATAGCGATGTCCACCTCAAGAAGATTCTCTAGATAATCAACGGTGGTTGGGGTTGCATGGATTTGGGGAACCAGGAAAGTGAGTCGGTTGGTGGGCAATCTGGAGACAATTCAGCTAGGTGCCTAGCTACCTAAGGTACCTTAGGTGGCATATGATATAAATAAATATCAAGCCGTTCTCAGTAACATTTCAGCATCTTGTTTGCAGGTCAACATCAAAAGTGCAAGCTAGGAGCTGCCTGAGGTCATCCAAGTGAAGCAAGCTATGGGCCTATTAAGGTACCGTACCTTAGTAAAACCGCCACTTCGATCGAGTGGAGTCCCCTTGGAGGTGAACTCGACCCTTTGGTAAAACCTCGGAAAAATCATGCTCATCAACTGTAGGAGGTACCTTCCCCGTATAACATATATGCGAATGATACTTTGCGAGCACTAGTAGCTTCTGTGGCGTGTGGACTGTGCGGGGTGGCGCTCAAGCTCAGGCAGCCGTGGGCAGGTTTACTCAGCCTGACTGGAGTGCTGTTTAGAAATCACGGCCCGGTTGCTTCGACATCACTGCAGGTTGCCCCTCGAATCACTTGTCCCCATCATACACAACATCTCTCTACACTTCAGAACTGAACCTCGCGGTAGATTTCAGCTGCGAAACTCAACACTTAGACTCTACACTTGCTCTTCATTTCTACTTCGTGTTTTCGCAAGGAACAGCTTTAGCTTCCCCGCCTTATTGACAGCTTTCGCGGGGTCAAGTCCAGTACTGACCACAACCTTGGCTCACCAACCTCCTCCGCGCAAACAACCGACTCCCGCGCGCCTCCTACTATCTGTGATATCCGCACATTGTGCGACGAGATCATCGCCAAGCTGGGGAAGCGCAGGTTTTCCGCTGGGGACTCATCCTTATCCCGTAAGAAAGTCATGGCTGTAAGTGAGAGCCCGCCCAACGTGGCTCGCGAGCTGACCATGTTCTTTGCACTGACATGTCTCATCTAGCAGGGAAACAAGCCAGGCGAGGTCGACCTGGTCACTCGTATGCAGGTAGACGAGTCCGTGGTCGGTCCTACCGAGATCGACGAATCCCTATACAGTCGACAGCTCTATGTCTTGGGCCACGAGGCTATGAAGCGCATGAGCGCTTCCAATATATTGATCGTCGGACTCAAGGGTCTCGGTGTCGAGATCGCAAAGAATATCGCTCTTGCAGGTGTCAAGAGCCTAACACTCTATGATCCGGCACCTGCCGCTATCGCCGACCTCTCCTCGCAGTTCTTCCTTCGCCCCGATGACGTCGGCAAGCCTCGGGACCAAGTCACAGCTCCCCGTGTGGCCGAGCTGAACGCCTACACGCCCGTACATGTCCATCAGTCTGCGAGCCTCACGGAGAACCTTTCTCAGTTCGACAAGTTCCAAGTTGTCGTCCTTACAAATACTCCGTGGAAGGACCAGCTCCTGGTCGGAGATTATTGCCATGAAAAGGGCATCTACTTCATTGTCGCAGATACCTTTGGGTTGTTTGGTGAGATTTTCTGCGACTTCGGCAAGAATTTTACCATCATCGACCCCACAGGCGAGAACCCCGTCAGTGGTATCGTTGCTGGTATTGACGAGGAAGGCATTGTCTCGGCACTGGACGAGACAAGGCATGGCCTTGAGGATGGAGATTATGTGACTTTCTCCGAGGTCGAGGGAATGGAGGCCCTCAACGGGTCCGAACCACGCAAGATCACGGTCAAGGGCCCCTATACCTTCTCGATCGGCGATGTCACCGGGCTCGGCACCTACAAGAAGGGAGGCCTGTACCAACAAGTCAAGATGCCCAAGTTCGTCGATTTCAAGAAGATTTCCGAGTCTGCCAAAGATCCCGAATTCGTCATATCCGACTTTGCCAAGTTCGACCGTCCCCAGCAGCTTCATATCGGGTTCCAGGCTCTTCACGGTTTCGTTCAGACCCATGGCTATCTGCCGAAGCCCATGAATGACGAGAATGCCACTGTTCTAGTCGAATCTGCAAAGGCATTTGCGCAGGCGCAGGGTCTCGACGTTGAGATTGACGACAAGCTTCTCAGAGAGCTCAGCTACCAGGCCCAGGGTGACCTGAACCCGATGGCTGCATTCTTTGGAGGACTGACCGCTCAGGAGGTCCTCAAGGCCGTTTCCGGAAAGTTCCATCCTGTGAAGCAGTGGATGTACTTCGACTCGCTGGAGTCTCTGCCAACCAGTACCAAGAGGTCGGAAGAGCTGTGCAAACCCCTCGGAAGTCGCTACGATGGACAGATCGCTGTCTTCGGCACGGAATTCCAGGAGAAAGTATCCAACATGAGACAGTTTCTCGTCGGCGCCGGCGCCATCGGCTGCGAGATGTTGAAGAACTGGGCCATGATCGGACTCGGCACTGGGCCCAGGGGCAAGATCACTATCACGGATATGGACTCTATCGAGAAGAGCAACTTGAACCGACAGTTCTTGTTCCGGCCGAAAGACGTTGGTCAAATGAAGAGCGACTCCGCTGCCAAGGCCGTCCAGGCGATGAATCCCGACCTTGTCGGCCATATTGTGACTCTTAAGGAACGTGTGAGCCCAGAAACCGAACATATCTTCAACGAAGACTTCTGGAACGACCTGGATGGAGTCACCAATGCCCTGGACAACGTGGAGGCTCGGACTTACGTCGATAGGCGATGCGTGTTCTTCCACAAGCCGCTTCTCGAGAGCGGCACTCTGGGCACCAAGGGCAATACTCAGGTTGTCCTACCCAACATAACCGAATCCTACTCCTCCTCTCAGGATCCGCCTGAGCAGTCGTTCCCCATGTGCACGCTGCGGAGCTTCCCCAACAAGATCGAACACACCATCGCGTGGGCACGGGAGCTGTTTGAGTCCTCTTTCGTTAAGCCGGCCGAGACAGCAAACTTGTATCTGACACAGCCAAACTACCTGGAAACCACTCTGAAGCAGGGCGGCAACGAGAAAGCCACCCTGGAGATGCTCGTTGATTATCTCAAGAACGAGCGCGCCTTGACTTTCGAGGATTGTGTCCAGTGGGCCCGCATGCTTTTTGAGAAGCAGTACAACAACGCTATCCAGCAACTTCTGTTTAATTTCCCGAAGGACTCGGTCTCATCCACCGGCACACCATTCTGGTCTGGGCCCAAGCGAGCCCCCGACCCGCTGAAGTTTGATCCGGAGAATCCTACTCACTTCGGGTTCCTCGTGGCTGCGACGAACTTGCACGCCTTCAACTACAACATCAATGTCAAGGACAAGGGCCGGGATGACTATCTCCGTGCACTCGACTCGATGATTATCCCCGATTTCTCGCCGGATGCTAATGTCAAAATCCAGGCTGATGACAAGGATCCAGTGAGTAACAACTTGTAACATGTATGATAAATGCGTCTGCTGACAGTAGTAGGACCCGAATGCGAGCAAACCTGCCTTCGACGACGAGAGAGAGTTGAGCAACCTTGCAAACGAGCTACCGGATCCCAAGTCACTGGCGGGCTTCAAGCTTACGCCCGTTGAGTTCGAGAAGGATGACGACACCAACCATCACATTGACTTCATCACGGCAGCCAGCAACCTCCGGGCGGAGAACTACAAGATCGAGCAGGCCGATAGGCACCGGACGAAGTTCATAGCCGGCAAGATCATTCCTGCGATCGCGACGACGACTGCCCTGGTCACAGGTTTGGTCGTGCTCGAGCTGTACAAGATCATCGATGGCAAGACGGACATCGAGCAGTACAAGAACGGGTTCATCAACCTCGCCCTGCCGTTCTTTGGCTTCAGCGAGCCCATTGCCAGCCCCAAGGTAGAATACAACGGGCCAACCGGCAAGGTGGTGCTGGACAAGATCTGGGACCGCTTCGAGTTGACCGACATCACCCTGAGGGAGCTGATCGTCGACTTTGAGCAGCGCGGCCTGACGATTTCGATGCTTAGCTCGGGCGTGAGCTTGCTGTACGCCTCATTCTTCCCCCAGGCCAAGGTCAGGGAGCGGTTCGAGATGAAGCTCAGCGAGCTGGTGGAGCACATCTCCAAGAAGAAGATTCCGGGACACCAGAAGGAGGTTATCTTTGAGGTTGTCACGGAGGACGCGGAGGGCGAGGATGTCGAGGTTCCTTATCTGAAGGTCAATGTTCGGTAGACGGCGGCCCGGAGAAGAAGCGCTCAGGCAGTAGTTCGTTCGTTCGTTCTTGTCCTCCATAGACGGTAAGATTGCCGGGTCATGCATGGAGGAACGTTTTTGGTCTGGGACTGTCATTCGGTAAATGTGTGAGATAGATCTGCTCTATTGGAGTTGGTATTCGACAGTATCGATCAAGTAGTCTACTCTACTCTGTTACGTTGTGCCCATCGTCGTCTCGTGACTCCTGATGGGTGCACATAACTGTTCAGCTCGGAGATCGAGTAGACCTATATCGGGACTGCACACTTGCTTAGTGCCGTCTCGTCGTTGATGCACTCGTTCATGTCGACAAGCTAGGTCTAGACTGCAATCTAGACCAGTATCCGTTGAACAAGAGCCATGCGGGTGATACGAGCGGTCCTCCAGATGCACCCCTTTGGTAGGGCAACGCTTAATAAGCGTCACGCGCCCCGCTCAGCTCGATGCACGAGAATTGGCGCCGACAACATGTTCCAGTTCTAGCTCGACTTGATTGTCCGACATTGCTGAAATTGGTGAGCAATTCTTGATGTAATTAGTGAGGTTTACCAAGTATGGTAATAATTGGTAAGGGCGGTAAAAGCATATAGATAGGTATATGTATGTGTGAAGGCGACGGAAGAGAATGAGCGAGACATTTCTAATTCCCGATATCCTTTACGTCAGTAAGGCATTTGGGATGCTTTGTCAAAATGACAATTGCTCTTAGCAAGCCCACGACGACGGGAGCTAATGAGCTTCGGCTCCATCTGCAGGCGGTACGGTAGACAGCATGGCTTGAGAGGCGTGCACTTTGTATATAAGGCACACCCAGTATCTCCAACCCATCACATATATAAATACAACCGAAGCTTTTGCCATTAAATGCAACCCCCAAATCTGACGTCGCTCTCTGCTGTCATCTTCATTTCGAAGCGCGTCCCGCCTTCATATAGAGCACTTGGTAGCGTTAGATACACCTCATCACAAGCAACTCCCATCGGACTTCTCTTGTCGTCATCACTAGCTCGGCCTGCCCAGCATAGCACTCAGTTACCAAGCATAAGCCTCAGAGCATCGTACTCAACCATGGTAAGTTAACATATGCGTCTCGGAAAATGTCCACGTCACTGACGATCGTGCCCTTCAGACCTCAGTCGCGAACAAGATCACCGACTGGGTGAAGCCAGGCGACAAGTCTGGCGAGTTCAAGCGCCAGCAGAGCGTCTTCCGAAACTTCGTCTCCAAGAAGCCAGGGGCCGAGTTCCCGGCCGAGAAGGGGAGATACCATCTGTACATCAGCTATGCCTGTCCCTGGGTGAGTCCGACTCTCGATTTTCGTGGTTACGGAACGTCACCTAATACCTCGTGTCTTCAGGCCACCCGCACAATCATCGCCCGCAAGCTGAAGGGTCTCGAGGACATCATCTCCTTCTCATCCGTGCACTGGCACATGGGCGACAAGGGTAAGCTGAACTCCTCGTCCACTCCGAACTGGAGGGAGGGAAAGACCACTACGTACTGACAAGTTCCATTCTTAAAAGGCTGGCGTTTCGCCACCCCAGAAGACACCGACGCGGCAGGCGAGAACGTCATGCCCGACCCCGTCAAGGGCCACGAGTCGTTCACGCACCTGCGCGACCTGTACTTCCAGAACGACCCGGACTATGGCGGCCGCTTCACGGTGCCCGTGCTGTACGACAAGATCCAGCAGAAGATCGTCAACAACGAGAGCAGCGAGATCCTGCGCATGTTTGAGACCGAGTTCGACGACCTCGTCGCCCCGCAGTACCGCGCCGTGGACCTGTACCCCGTAGCGCTGCGGGGGGAGATCGACGCCGCGCACGAGTGGCAGTACGACCAGATCAACAACGGCGTCTACAAGTCCGGCTTCGCCACCACGCAGGAGGCCTACGAGCGCAACGTCCGCGCCCTCTTCGACGCCCTGGACCGCGTCGAGGAGCACCTGGCCGCCCCGGGCGCGGGACCATACTGGTTCGGCGAGGACATCACAGAGGTGGACGTGCGCCTGTACCCGACCATCATCCGCTTCGACCCCGTCTACGTGCAGCACTTCAAATGCAACATCCGCGACATCAGGTCCGGGTACCCGGCCACGCACCGCTGGCTGCGGAACCTGTACTGGAACGTGCCGGCCTTCCGGGACACGACCAACTTCCTGCACATCAAGAACCACTACACCAAGAGCCACAAGCAGATCAACCAGTATGCCATCACGCCTGTCGGCCCGCTGCCGAACATCTTGCCGCTCGACGAGGAGGTGGCTGCTGTCAAGGCTTTCAAGGCTTGAAGAGGTCTGAGATTAGCTTCTTGGTTGAGGATAAGATATGTTCGCGGATGGAAATGACTGAAACTGGAGTTGTGTTTAGGTATGATGAGATTATTGGCCAATAGGTTAATTGACAATAGCAAACAAATAGTATGCCGCCTACAATGATGCTCGTCAAGGCTGGAAGTTGTCCATGCAACCTGTTTTGATGTAAAGGAGCGCTCATCGCATTTTAAACTGCATCGACATGCTGCTTACATCCCTATAACAACCGAAGAACCCAAAGGAAACCCCAAGAGAATAGACCGTATACAACACCTAACCTCTGCGAGGCTCTCTTAAAGCCATAGATTTTGGAGTCCCCTCCCATATATGCATTAAATTAAGTAAGATGGAAAGACCGTGCTACCCCCAGTGAAGAACCCTTCAAAATGCATACTTATAGCTGGCCAGACAACAAGGCTTCCGTAGCTGTAACAGGACACGTTAGCAGGAACATTCAATTACTGGTAGTAGGAGGAGAGAGAGGCGGAGGGGTTGCAAAACATACCGTTATTGATATAGGGCCTCCTAGAGTCGAGGCTGACGCCGAACCTGCGCTCGAGCTCCTGCTTGATCCCCTTCTTGGTGACCGTCATCAGGTCCGCCGTGCGCAGGATCTCGCGGATCTCGGCGAGCAGGGCGTCGTCGCTCGGCATGCCCGCGAGGTTCGCCATCTCGAGCTCCTGCTGCGAGCCGTTCTGGAAGAACTGGCTGCCGCCGAACTGCGACATGCGGTTGTTCCCGCCGAGCTGCTCCGTGGCCGCGAAGGACATGCGGCTCGCGTTGGTAGGCATCGGCGGGATCTGGCTGAGGTGGCCGCTGACCGACGCCATCTTGTCCGTGTACACCGGGTACCCGCCGGCCACGATCGAGCCCGGCCGCGACGGGTAGCCGTACTCCGAGATGGCGACGGGGGCCTTGGTGGCGTAGCTGTAGCCCGAGATCTCGGAGCGGGCGTCGTCACCGAGACCTCCGCGGGACGTCTGCGCGTCCCACAGCTCGGCCTGGTACTCCTCCCACTTCTTGCGCGGGATGGAGGCCGGGTCGAACTTGCCCTCGTCCGAGATGACGATCTTCTTGCCCGACTCGCCGGCCACGACGCGGGTGTTGCCCCAGTTGAAGTCGTCCATGTGCCAGAAGGCGTAGAGCGGAAGGGCGAAGGAGAACACCGGCACGGCGATGACGTAGAGGATCATCCAGCCGATCATCTCCCACTTGCGGCGGAGGATGAAGATGATGGCCTGCAGACCGTAGATGGCGCCGAGCATGATGAAGGCCGTGATGGGGATGACGGTGGTCTTCATGACGACCAGGACGATGAGGTAGACGATGTAGGCGATCGTGACGGGCTGGACGACCGTGGACATGAGGTCGATGAAGACGATGAAGCGCATGCTGAAGCAGCAGAAGCCGCAGAGCTGGTTGAGCGGGATGAGCTCCATCAGGTTGTGCACGGTCGAGTTGATCCAGCGGCGGCGTTGGGAGAGGAAGACGGCCCAGCTGTCGGGGGCAATGGTCCATGCGTGCGCGTCGAAGATGTACTTGGTCTTGTACTTGTTGTGGTACTTGAGGAGAAGCGTTGTCAGGTACCGATCCTCGCCGAGGTGCAGCAGGTTCTTCATGTGCAGCGTGTCCACGCGGATGGTCGAGTAGGAGTCGACGACTTCGCGGCTGACGAACAGGGGCTTGCCGGTCTCGGCAGCGCGGATGCGGTACATGGAGAAACAACCGGGAAGACAGGTGACGGAGCCGAACAAGCTTTCGAAGGCCTTGGACAGGTTGTGCGAGATGTAGTACTCGTAGACCTGGATCATGGTGACGAACGACGACTTGGCGTTGGTGAGAGCAGTTTCGCCGCACACGGCGATCAGGCGGGTGTCGTCCAAGAAGGCGGACACCATACGCGTGGCCGAATCGGGAGCGACAACAGTGTCAGCGTCAATCTGGAGCATGAACTCGTAAAAGGTTGGGTTGACACCAATGATGTTGCGGATTTGATGGTACATCTCCAACTCGAGAGGGCTCATGGCGAGGTTGTAGTGGACGCGGTTGAGGAAGCGCATGACAATCATCTGCGAGTCTCGCTTGCCACGATTACCGGGACGAGAGACTTCGGACGGCTTGCCGACCTTGACGATTACCAAGAATGGCACGATATGGCCCTGGACCTCGTAAAGACCGGAATAGACCTTGCCCATATTGTGCTGCTTGAGACCCTCGCCCAGCGATTCGAAGCTCAGGGGCTCAGGATCGACGGTCTCGGAGACACCAAGAATGTCGAGAACGATTCTGGGCGTCGGCCTGTCGTTGCCCTGGCCAATAATCATACCGTCACAGACGATGACGAGCAGTTTGCGCTTGTCATCGTAGCGCATGCGGGCAGCGGAATCGATGGCACGGCGCAGCGAGTCTTCGTCCTCAGTGTAGGCGGGAATCTGGCACATGACGAACTTGTCCAGGTTCTCCGGCATGTTCTTCGAGCCGAACTGGAGCGCGGCAAAGAACTTGAAGCCGATGACGGAGGTGAGAAGCAGCGAGATAGCCAGGATGATATAATCGGCAAACTGGCATTTGACCGAGTTTCTGGTGTCAACGTCGGCGACGTAGAACAGGTTGTCCAGGCAAGTCTTCATATTGCTCTTCTGCTCGTTGGTGAGGGCGAGTGATTCCCAGTACTTGGAGACATCCTGACCAGACTTCTGCTGGAACAAATCCACAACGAGCGGCTCCATGAAGTTGATCGCGTCGGAGTTGGTCGGCGGTGAGTCGCCCTCTGGAACCACCTGCCGTCGACCGCCGGCGATGTACTTCGTCAGGTCATAGACGCGGCCATAGAGGATGGCAACCGAGTTCTGCTTCTGCGCCAGGGTTCCCACGTATTGGGGCGAGTAGCCGACATTTCCCTTCTTGTAGCTTGACTTGAGCATAATCATCTGCTCCTGGAACCAATCGGGGCGGTAGTCGTCCGTGTAGTACCGGAAGTCATGATACTTGGCATTGAGATCCAGACTGTTGACCACGGTTGCCGAACCGGTGGTGTTTGTAGACTTGTAGTCAAGAGTGACAGAGGGATCGATCGGCCCGTCCTTACCTACGCAGAGCGCCGAGACTTGAACCGGGAAGAGATTGGTGATATCCATGCCGCCATAATTGATCAGGGGTTTCGTCCCTATGAACTTGGGATAGTGCTGAGGAGCGTATGATCCGATATCGAAGACCTGACCGCGGATCGCTGCATAAGCGCCTTTGCTTCCAGACTTTCCGTCGTACGCCGCCAGTTCAGAGGCACTGTACACGTACTGCTTGGGGCAGATGAGCAATGGGAAGACGACGATGAAGAAGGCAGCCACGAGACAGGAGAACCAGATGATCATGTTGATGGCCAGCTTTTCCCTCCAGGCCATCCGAATATCCTTGCGGGGCATGCGCCCGATCCATCGGATGAGGAAGTCGGGAATAAACCAGGTGAGTAGGAAGGTGACGAACACCCACCGTTTCCGGCTGGGGCTGTCCTTGTATTCTTCGACCTCGACCATCTGCTTCTCGTTGCCCCTCTCAGCCATTTGCTCTCGGGTGTCGAGGTTCTTGAACATGTCACCGCCGCCGAAGGCAGATACTCCTGCCTCCGAGCGGGCGTCCACGTCGTGACTCCCGAAATAACCGGCTTTCTTGTCGTTATAGGCACCGGGCGTGTTACTGGCCGACAGAAGCCGCTCCTTCGAAGCACCAAAGGGATCCGGAGGAGTCATACCATCGGTCTCGGATGGCATCCCAAATCTGCCGGAAACCGAGCCCATATCGCCCAACTGTGCGACTTCCAGCCAGCATCTCTCACTGAGGAAGACTCCCGTCGAACCGATCTGAACCTCGTTGACAGGCCATCTCTTCTCTTCGACGAGTAGCTCGACCTTCTCCCGCTCACTGCCTACCAAAATTGTCTCGGAGTCCGCCAGACCCAAGAATTCGCTGAAGGGCAAGAACAGGCTGAAGTCAGCGGACCTCAGTCGCTGACTGATTTCTGCTATGCCGAAGGTCTGGACCTGGGTCCGCACGCACTTGCTGTCGAACTGGTTGGCGATGCGTCGGTCATTGGGCTTAAGACAGAAGACGAAGTAGCAGTTCGTATTCGGAGCAGCGAGGGACTTGGTGACGTTCTCAATAGACGCCAAGAACTGTCCAGATGCGCCCTGCTCACTAGGCCGCGAGCCCCTCCTCAAGTCTCCAGCTTCGCTAGCATTGTCGAAAGACGACTCACGCTCCGGTTGCGATGGCATAGTCCGCGTCGTACGGGACGTCATTGGCCGCCCAGGTTTCCGGGACATGACGCTGGGTTGCCGCATGGGTTTGGAAGCGACAGTGGCTTGCATCACAGTCGTACGCTCCTGCGGGTGGACGACTGTCTGCAGGGCTTCTTGGCCGAAGAGACGAGCGACGAATTCACTCTTGGTAGAGTTGATCAAGTTCAAGAGATCGCCCGAGATGACCTCGCCATTCTCCTCCACGAGACCCCTGACGGGGTAGTCAACTTCGCCTGCGTAGTGCTTGACCGTGAAGGTCGCCGCGGTGTTCTCCGAGAGGAAGTTGCTGCCCGGGAGCTTGGCGGTAGCGGAGCCCACATGGATTGCGGGATTCTTACCCTCGAAGCGCTTCCGCAAACTCTCAAGCAGCTGCATGTCCGTTCGGTTGCGCCTGGTCTGATCGTCGAGGATGCTGAGCAGGCCGTTGCCGGGCTTGAGAAGGCCCCTTACGGCATCGGAGTTGTCGAAGTAGCTGGTGGCCGCGACGCTCACTTCCTCGCTCTCGAGCATGTCTGCCTTTCGGTCGAAGAAGTTCTGTAGCGTCAAGTTGTACAGGGCCTCGCATGCGGCGTTGTTGAGAAGCTGGTCTAGAGCTGAGTGTGTCGAGGACACTTGCGAGAAGCCCGGGAAGTCGATAATCGAGATGGTGTTGGCGATGGCCTCTTCAGGAGCGCAGATTTTCTGGTTGATGGTCTCGATCACATAGGCGACGAGGAGAGAGTATAGAGTCCTGGCCAGCTCGTTGGCATTGGCTCGGGCACCCGCAGGGTCGAGCATGACCGTCACCCGCTCCTTATGGATCATCCTCGTTTTATAGCCGAGAGTCGTCTGCAGGTCCGCTGCGCTGACTCCGAGGAAAGCAGCGATGATCGTCAGAACCTCCTTGTTTTTGACAGCGGTCACAGTCTGGCTGCCCTCGTGAGAGAAACCGCCGCTGTCGTCGGCGGCCACGGTTGTGCTCGAAGAGGTTTCAAACTCGAGCTGACCGATGTGGAGGATGCAAGCCAGGACCTGGCAGATCTCGGCAATCTCGCTCCTGGGGAACTCAAGCTTCCGCAGAGCTGTCTTGAAGAGCTGGAAGCCTTCGGCATCGTTGATCCCAACCTTGAGCTGTGTTGGGTGGCCCAGGTACCTCCACCGCTTTGGCGATGAGCCATGAGGATCGTCGAAACCGAGATGTGACTTCTCCGCCGCGCTTGTGCCAGAAAGGAGGTAATATAGAACGTGGAAATTGCGCTCTCCGGTCGGGACATCCGTGATCCGACTGCGTTCCAACCTATGGTCCAAAAGCTTACCACCAATAAGTATCGGGCTCGTGGTCGAGGCTGTATCGAATTGAAGCTCGTAGAACAGGCCAGCCTTGGAGGCAGTAGGCGTAGTCGCGGTCTTCGTGGTAGTGAGCGTATCGAATACGTACGCTGCGAGGGAAGCCTTGGTGGACAGCGGAGTGGACGACTTGTTGAGGAGGGCCGTCAGGAGGTGGGAACGAACAGTGGTCTTGCCAGATCCAGATTCACCCCTGGACGGTCTCGGTTAGCATACCAACTCACGAAAGAGAACGACAGCCGGAATGATCCAGTAAAGGGGGGGATATACGCACAAAAAGAGGATCGCTTGGTTCTCGGACCGGTGGCCGAGCCGGATATAGGCACGGTCAGCCATGTCCTCAGCGCCGGCCATGGCGCTGCCCTCCTTGGTGCCATCTATGCCCTTTGTCGAGGAAGTATATGTGTTTAGGGCTATTAACGCGTGGGAGGATAGCCTCGCAGTCGGGAGGGATACATGGAAGCGGCTCGCGAGGTGTGCCGTGAGGTGAGTGTCGGACTGGAGATGTGCTGGTAGAGAAGGCAGAGAAGGTTGGGTATGGGCTCCTCCATTTCCACCCATGGACGGCAGGCTAAGAGCCATGTCGGATCAAAGCTCTGCCAGGAGCCGGCAACAGTGCTGAGGGTCGTGAAGCAGTCCTTTTCGTGGGAGTCGGAGTTGGGCGAGGTCGACACTGAGATTGGCCTCGTCGCGAGCAGCCCCCTATGTTGTTTTGAGCTCTGTGCTTCGTCCAAACACGCTCCCCACCCAAAGAAGCGAATGACCTGTAACGAATGTCGAGAATTAAGGAGGAATCGGAAGGGGAATTACTACAACAGCAAGTAACGAATGTTTGCCAGAATGAGGAATGGCCAAGAGGAGGAGAGTTTACGGAATGCTATTCTTCCTATTTTGCTCGACAATTGCACAAGCGAGTGGTACTTAGCACGGCGCTACGAAAAGAAAGCAACTGGGGTCAAGGTTGGCCCGGCTGCTGTCATGGCGGAATGGCGGCCACTTTGGGTGTCCTGGTTAGTGTACCGTGTACTATGTGTACCTATCGAGAGCACTGTTTTCCTCCGGCGCGTGAGTTCACTTTTCAATACGGAGGGCGACACGAGATTGCACTGCAATTCTTGGCCTGGTCCGCCGCTCCACTACCGGCCCGTCGAAAGAAACGGGCCTAAGCTTCGCCACGTTTCTATGTTCGGGACACAATCAGACGTCGTTTTCTATCCGTTGATCTCGTCTCTGATCTCTACTGTACTTCAGAGAGAGCGGATTATCTGAATGGTTATACTGTGTAGATATTTCACAGTGGTGCTCAAGCCAATGCTGCATACATTACGCGTGAACTCAAGAGATTCTCATTCCTGCCATGCAGACGCGTACATGTCATACCCCTGTAAAAAAAAATATTGGATGACAACATCAGCACTTAGGGCACTGAATGGGAAATGGAATGTCCGGCATTAAAAGGGGTGCAATTGTGCTGTTGACGATCTTAGAAATTTCGTCCTAAAATATTCCCACGGCGCTAGGCTAGATCACCGTTTCGCCAGCCCAAGTTGCCCACCGACATCAAAGTCTGTGATTCTTTGACGTTGGAACGCGTTAACAGGCTTGCCCAGGTGTGGTGTTGTCATAACTTGAGAGGGAAGGTATGTGCAGTACCTAGAGGTGCCCTCCTGTTGTGAAAGATCCTTCCGAAACGGCAGCAACCGAACGGGCACGCAATCATGGAAGTTCCAGGTTGTACCGACCGGCACTCTGTGGAGAGAAATGCTGGGGAAACGGAAGCCACAGACTGTTAGCGTCGATCCATTCCTCATATTTATAGACGCACGCCGAACATGCCAGATACTATGTATTCACACAGCCATCGCATGCTTAGACACACTACTGTGTACCTTACGCATTTAGTAAACATAGCACAACAACAGACGGGATGCACGGCGAGTGGCTGGTCCCTGAACAGGTTTTCTCAGCCCCTGAAACCTGCTGCGAACCTCGAAACTCCAGCCTGCTGCAGCGAGAGAATCACCTAACGTCGATCGATACTGAAGGCCACAATGTCACTGGGAAAAAGGGGGGCCATAACAAGTTTCCTTTAGTGCTGAACAGCTGTGGAGTGCTGACTATTTAAGGAAAGAATCTCTTCGTCGTTCGATATTTTGCTCCACGAACGGGGCACTGCTAACAGTCTCTCGGTTCTCAGACGGGTCGTCATGCCGTACGAACAGGTACTATAGGTACATACCTCATATCTGTTCGCGGGTATAAGAGCCTGTCCGACGACGTTTGAGAACTCTCAAGTTCAGTACTGTGTAAGCCTTTCGTATTGGACCGCAGCATTGTTGAGCTGAGTCTACGAGTGTATCGCGCATCCCACTGGCCATCTCGATGAGGATGGCCCAGTTTGAAGGCAAAGCACATCATGCATATGCGCATTGCCGCACGGTACAAAGTTTCCAAGGTGGGGCAACATCGTCTTTTGCACCGAACAAAGGGTGTTTTCTCGTATCCATATCGAGGCATCGCCACTTCCATTGCTGGTGCTATGGTCCATCTTTCCATCTGACGTTCTGACATCCGGACATGTGCCAAAGCTTGTCATGGCCATTTGTGCCGCCATCCGGATATCAGACCGAAAAATAAGGAAAATATTCTTCAGTTCACGATCAACCCATCGTTCAAAATCGAGATCCGGGATCATGAACGCATGCATGATCGTATTATAGTTAGTGCCAGCGGAATGTCACTCCGGGGAATGTTGGGTGAGCACGAAGATCGTCCCCTGAACCGGGAAGGACTGGTGTTTCTGACGCGCTGAGCCGTACCCGTAGGAGGGTGTGACAGGTACCTTAAACACAGTATTACCACAGTAATTCACAAGCGCACACCCCCAACACCGGCCTTTTTGTCCAGCATTCTTGCATTGAGCGTGTTTATCGCTCACCGTATTTCTATACGCACACAGATCCGCCGCGATGAGGCCCCCTGTCCATCGAGAGTGGCTCTTTCGAATCTAGTACTGTACCTGTAGCCAATTCGATTTTGCGGAACGGTCGTCTTGTCTTCAACCCTTCGTTTTGCATTGCCGTGTTTTCTCGAGATCCTCTTTTCAAAACCAACTTCACTCGTTTTGGTTGTTTGCTTCTTGATCCGGTCGTTTATACTGCTTCTTTACCAGGGGAAGACGAGACGACGACACGCAGTTGAGGACAGGGAGGTCAGCCACACCACCATCGCGTTGCTCAGCGACCGAACACAGCACGCATTGCATCCCGTGTGCATTACCTCTTTCGGGGCCGACCCCTCGATATCTACACTCGCTCAACTTGCTTTTGAACACCTAATACACATACAAAGGGCTTATTAGCTTGTATTTGCCGAAAGGAGATCCTGTCGGAGGAGAGGCTCTCTCAAGACCTGTGCCGTTCCTGGTGTCGAGGAGAGTCATCGTCACTTTCTTCCTCCATTCCCGGCCAGGTACGCCTCCTACACACAAGTACAAGCAACCCATCGTGCCGAGTAGCTTGACCACCCCAACCGACGGCCACAATGACGAATCCACGGATGTCCATGTATTCCGTGGCTTCGGAAGGCCTCGGTGCAACTCGCGCTGCTGGCCATCAAGCTTCACAGGTTTCAACCACGACCTTGTTGAACGCGATCCACAACATATATCTCTCCTCTCAGTCCTACCGATTGGATGCTGGCTCGAGTATCGTTGTCAATACCTGGCTGACTGCCGCTCAAGCTGGTCCAGATGGCCGAGTGGGAGGCACTGTGGATGCCGCGTTGGCGGCTAGGGCTTGGGAACATGCTCGCCGCCGTGCTGAAGACGGTTGTATCATACTAGGGTAAGCTATACTGCGCTTGGTCTTCTATCTTCGCGGAAAGGTTGCTAATTATCACATAGCTCCCTCCATACCTCGACACCCTCGTTGCTAACTCCTTTCCTCAACTCTCTACCTCTGTCCATACCTACGTCCCTCTTCAGGGGCCTCGAGGCTCTCGCACCGATGCTGAACTGTGTCACGCCCTACAACCCCTCCACTCCCCGACACACAGCTCTCGGTGTCACGTTGACATTGAACCTCGCCGGAAATCTGACGGCAGCCACTCTCGCCCTCTCATCTGGCGGAATCGATACAACAAAGGGACTCCTTAACATCCCGTCCGAGGCAGGCTACCGAGCCTTCGATGTCTTCTACTACCTTTTGACCTCTGCTTCTACGCCTGCGGAGCGGGAGTTTCTTGGTCTGAAAGCCGCCTCCAGCTATACACTCCTATCGAAGTCTGGCACGTACGACCCGCCATCATACCTGCCCACCGCCGACGATGCTGCCGCTGCCGACGATTTCCGCTCTGCGCTGAAAGAGATTGGCATCAAGGGCTCGGCTCATCGTAACTTCATTTCCATCCTAGCCGGCCTATTGAAGCTCGGCAACACTCTGGACTACACCATGGATGAGGAGGCGCTGGATGAGCTCTTTGAAGATGTGAGCGGCTTGCTCGGAATGGAACCCGAGGTATTGGCTAAGCAGTGCTCGACCGAAGACCGAAGCACCTTCATTGGTGGGCTCTACGAGGCTTTGGTCGACTGGGTCATCACGAAAGCCAACGAAGCGATCGCAGCCCAGATGACGCGCATTCGGGACGGAGACGAGTCTCCAGATGGCTCGAGGGGCGATAGAACTCCGAAGTCCAACGAAGACACCGGAGATACAGTCTCTATCACAGTGATCGAGATTCCAGATCCGACGCTCGGCAAGGCTGTCGCGATGCGCAGCATCTTTGACGACACCATAGGCATCAACGCAGAAATGAAGCAAGACGGGGTTGAAGTCACTGCGGCAGGAAGTTCCGTGCTGCGGGAGATGCAAAATGCCGTCGCGGAGTCCGGACCAGACCTCGGTATCATGTCAGGTCCCGCTGGGCGAGATCGCCAGCATACCCTTGAAAAGAGAGAGGAAATCCTCGAAAAGATTGGCTACGCAGCAGACGACGACGGTTTCCTGAAGAAGCTGCTCTTCCCCGTTTTTGGCAAGGGTATCGACCTCGGCCGCAATGCTAGGTTCGACCTTCCTGCTCTCCTGAGCAGCAGCAGGGTCTGGTTTCACTTGTCTATCCACCCTACCGACGAGTCGCCAGCTAGTCTTGCTGCTCTGCCCTCAGTCACCTCTGCTTGGTCCGCTGGCACTGTCTCCCGTCAACTCCGTGCTTGGAGGCTCCCCGAATGGGCTAATCGGCGGAATAAGCACCTGGACTTCACAGCTGACTTTGACCACGACGAGTTTGTGCAGCGATATCAATCGCTGGGCTGTAGAGACGGCCGAGACGGCATCGAAAGCTGGATCCTCGAAAGAGGCTGGAGTAACGGTGAAGTCGTAGTTGGCAACGACCGTGTGTGGATGCGCGAGAGTGCCTGGTGGGAGGCTGAGAGCATGCTCGACATAAAGCCCACAGGCGGCCATATGCCGGGCATGGACAACAACATGCCCATGGGCAACTACATGGCTAACACGGGCCTCGAGTCGGGCTATTCTGCAAATGGCAGCGGCTATTTCAATACTCCCATGGCGGATGCGACCCCAACTGGCAGCAACGAGGCGCTGTTTCCTCAGGGTATGCACCAGAGAAACATGAGTCAACCTACGCTGGGTCATGGTGCCATGACGGCGCCTTCTATCGCACCTACGGCGATGCGGAACGTCAGGAGCGGTGATTACGGCCTTGGCAGCAAGGGCGATAATTACAAGGGCGAGACATACTACAACAGCGAAGGAGAATTCGTTGGTAATCTCGATCCGGAGCTCGCCAATCAAAAATCCTTGGAAGAGCGACCGATCGGTGCCGCGAGGCGAACCTGGGTCTTCTTTGTCTGGGCTCTGACATTCTGGATTCCCTCTCCGCTGCTCAAATTCGTTGGCCGCATGAAGCGACCAGACGTCCGTTTTGCTTGGCGGGAAAAGGTTGTCCTCTGCTTTTTGATCCTTTTAATGAATGCAGCCATGGTTTTCTGGATCATCTGGTTCGGTCGCCTCCTCTGTCCCAATTTCGACAAAGCCTGGACGGTAGAAGAGGTCAACACCCATCAAGGCGAGGATGACTTCTGGGTCAGTATCCGCGGAGGTGTCTATGATATCACCAAGTTCTGGAGGCTACAACACAGCGACAGTAGTATTCAGACAACCTCGGAGTACATGTTGCCTTTGGCCGGGTTGAACATGGATGAATACTTCGTGCCCCCCCTTCCGCTGGTCTGCCCTGGACTTGGTATTGCCGATTCCATTCAGTTGACCGCTAACACGTCGGTTGAGCATCCTGAAGCTTTGCATACGTCTGGGTACTTCCAGGGCGACGTGTCAAGCGCGCTGCGATCGGATACGTGGTACTCGGACCATTTCCTACCCAAGATCAAAGAGTATTACCACGGCGACTTGGTGTGGGATGCAAAGCATGTCGCAGCCGATGGCAAGGAGAACAACCACGAATGGTTCATTTACGAAGACAGAATCTACGATCTCACGGATTACTTCTATACGCTGGGGATCATGAACAATTTGAAATCGTACGCATTTTTGAATGCCGACCTGACAGACGCCGTCCAGGCCAACCCTGGGCAGGACATCACCGAGGCGTGGCAGTCAATCATCTCAGACGCAAATGGAAACGACACCACCAGGGCCAACGTACTGAACAGCATCAACTGTATCAAAAATACCTTCTACATCGGCATTCCAGACTTTAGGTATTCGCCTCGCTGCCAGGTCAATAACTATATCCTCCTGGCCTTCACGGTCGTCATCGGTGCTACCATCCTGCTCAAGTTTCTCTCGGCCCTGCAATTCGGCTCTAAGCGGAGACCAGCTCCTCAGGACAAGTTCGTTATCTGCCAGGTGCCCGCGTATACCGAGGGTGAAGACTCTCTGAGAAAGGCTCTGGATTCGCTCACTGCTCTCCAATACGACAACAAGAGGAAGCTCATCTGCGTTATCTGTGATGGTGTGGCAATCGGTGCCGGTAACGATCGTCCGACACCCAAGATTGTTCTGGATATCCTTGGTGTAGACCCAAAGGTCGACCCTCCGGCGCTACCCTTCAAGTCCGTCGGCGAGGGCAGCCAGCAGCTCAACTACGGCAAGGTCTACTCTGGTCTCTACGAGTACGAAGGCAACGTCGTCCCTTACCTCGTCGTTGTCAAGGTTGGTAAGGAGGCTGAGCAGAACAAGAGCAAGCCCGGCAACCGTGGCAAGCGTGACTCTCAGATTCTGCTTATGAGCTTCCTCAACCGTGTCCACCATCGCTCTCCCATGAACCCGCTCGAGCTCGAGATGTTCCACCAGATCAACAACATTATCGGCGTGGACCCGGAGCTTTACGAATACCTCCTTATGGTGGATGCCGACACTTGCGTCCGAGAGGACTCCCTCAACCGACTGGTCGCAGCTTGTGCCAACGACGCGAAGATCGCGGGTATTTGTGGCGAGACGAGTCTGCAGAACGAAGAACGCTCGTGGTGGACAATGATTCAGGTTTACGAATACTACATCTCGCACCACTTGGCCAAAGCCTTCGAGTCGCTCTTTGGCAGTGTCACCTGTTTGCCCGGCTGGTGAGTTCCCTGCCTCGAATCTCTAAACTGTCGGCAATGCTAACATCTAGTCAGTTTCTCCATGTATCGCTTGCGGACGGTTGACAAGGGTAAGCCGTTGATCATCTCTGATGACATTATCAGAGACTACAGCGATTGCCACGTGGATACGCTTCACAAGAAAAACCTCCTCTCTCTCGGCGAGGATCGTTATCTCACCACTCTCATGACGAAATACTTCCCTTATATGTCGTACAAGTTCGTCCCCGACGCCTACTGCCAGACGGCCGCGCCCGAGACGTGGAGCGTTCTGCTGTCTCAACGTCGTCGCTGGATTAACTCGACTATCCACAACCTGGCTGAGTTGATGTTCCTGAAGGACATGTGCGGCTTCTGCTTCTTCTCGATGCGCTTCGTCGTTTTCCTCGATCTGTTCGGTACTCTTATTCTCCCTGCTACCTGCTTCTATCTCGGATACCTCATCTATGTCGCTGCCACGGAGAACGGACAATTCCCGCTTATCTCGATTATCCTCCTCGCGGCCGTTTACGGCCTGCAGGCTCTGATTTTCATACTCAAGCGACAGTGGCAGCACGTCGGCTGGATGATCATCTACATCATCGCCTTCCCCGTATACTCGTTCATTCTGCCAATCTACTCCTTCTGGAACCAGGACAACTTCGCGTGGGGTAATACGCGCATCGTCGTCGGAGAGACGGGCAAGAAGCAGTACCTCGCCGTGGATGATGAGGGCTTCGATCCGCGCAGCATCCCGCTCCAGCGGTGGGATGACTACGCCCTCATCAACAACCTCCCAGGCCGCCGCGGCACCACCAACGAGAAGGTTGACAACGGGGTCTACGAAGAGACGTACGAGCTCGACGACATGAAGTCGGTCTACTCCTCCGTCCGCCAGCCGTCGATCCTCACCGGCTTCCCCGGCCGTAACGCCAGCGCCTTCATGCCGCCCCAATCGCCCGCTCCCTTCCCCGCCGGAGGCAGCCTGACCCGCAACTCGACCTACAATCTCAACTCCCCCTTCAACGACCCCCATGGCCTCGCCCACCGCCAATCCATGGCCTCCATGGGCGCCGCCGCATACGGCCACGACGTGCAGCGCATGCAGTCGCCCTACCAGGACGCGCCTGCGGGACGCAGCATGACCAACCTGCGCATGTCGATGAACCAGTCTCCCGGCCCGGGCATGGGCGCGGTTACGCCGAGAGCATCCGCCGCGTTCGGGTACGCGGGCGGCAACAGGCCGCCGCTGGGCACGCACACGGAGAGCGGCCACATGTCGACCGTGTCTTTCGACTTCCAGCGCGGGAATGCGGGGCCGGACGACATGGTCATCACGGAGGCGATTCAGTCCGTGCTGAGGGAGGTGGACCTCGATACCGTGACCAAGAAGCAGGTGCGGGCCCTCGTGGAGCAGAGGTTGCAGACGGAGCTCGTCGGGGAGAGGAGGACGTTTATGGACCGGCAGATCGATAACGAGTTGGCGAATATGTGAGACGAGATGATGGAGGGGGGAGTGGTGGTCGATATATTAAACTAATAACTCCGAGCGTGTGGGATTCACGTCTGGAGGGCTCATGTGTGACGACAGGGTTTGTCTTGTTCCGTCATTTACAGAAGAACCTTGTTTTGGTGGCGTTGACCTGCTTCGTTTTGTTTAACTATCATACTACGCACAGTCTTTTTCCTAGGTTAATATTTTGGGATAGGTCTGTAAAACTTGCATAACTGGGGCAGTAAGGGTCGAGAGAGAGATGTTAATCCAAAGATATGTGTCTTGTTCTTTCTATTGCATTGATGCCAGCGTAATGATCGATGACCTCCTGTGCTTCCAAAGGTGCTCTCCGACAAAATTCAGGCCCCCGGTGCTTTGAGCCCTTGTAAAAGACTCGGAATCAGTCTGCTTCTTTTCCTGGCCAACCTAAGATCTATCCCTTCCATTCCTCGAACCGCTCGCACTCGTGATTCAGCGCCTGGTATTCTGACTCGAATCTGTTCCGCTCCTCGACAGTGGCATCCTCATTTCGTGACCTCTTTCGAAGGTCATCTAGGAAGTAGGCCCTCACAGTCTGGAAGATCATTGCCGCCTGGCGTTTATCGTCCAGTTCACTACGGGTCACGTTGTTGTTAGAAACTGCTCAAGGACTACATAGCCAGGGTTTGGATGGGTAGTTTTCTTAAAAAAAGACTTACCGCGCCTTTGTCAGAAGCATCTTCCCAAAGGCAACGGTGACGGGGGCCTTGAACTCCTTCGCCGGCGTTACTACTGCTTCCATTTCCTCCATTTGCCAGTATAGGATGTCGTTGTAGACATTCAGCAGGCGGTGGAGGGTGCTGAGACTCGGGAAGTCATTGTCGCCCCCTACCTTGTTGAAGACTTCCACAGCTTTGACAGCGTTTCCGAGGATATCGTTGAACCAGTTGTCGGTTTTGAATGTCCATTTCACTATCAAGTCGCGCAAGTCGGAGTCGACGAAGAATACGGATTCGTCCGGAGGAGGCTTGCCGAATGCCACGCATTTATTCCCGTTGGCATCTAAGTACACGTCGAGGAGGCCGAGGTGACTGAGCTGCTCTAGGCTATCTGTCCAATTTTTCCTTCTCTGTGCCACCGGGACTATCGCGGAGGCTGGTATGACGTGGCGTCCATCGAAGAGGTAGGCTAACACGCACAGAGGGACGAGGCGGAAGTTGCGGTCTTCTTGGTCTTCGTTAAGCCGACCAAGTTTGTCGAATAGTAATGCTTTTCGCTTCTCGAACGGCTGTGGGTTTTCTGGCACAAAGATAGGTTTCAGAGGACCTCTGAGCGAGATAATGCTTCCCCCTGGTTGCCCAGAACCTGAGCCGGTTGGGGCCATGCGGCTGGACGACGACGCGGACATGTTGATGGCTTCTCAGTCCTGGATCTGTTGTTTGAGTGATCTCTGTCCGAGTGATGGGGATCTGAAGAGCTGTAGAGCCATGGGGCGGCCAGCCTGTATTTATACTCTTGCGACTGAGCAAGTCTGGGAGAGGAGGTAATCATTGTCGAGTTACGCAGCTCGTTCATTTGAGAGTTCAAAGTTGAGCCGTGGACATTTGTAGTGCCTGCTGTCGGGTCATTCAGTCCCTGTTCAAGTTGTCTGAAATGATCCAACTGGAAACTAACAACTATCTGCGAACAAGGATTCTACAAGACCGGCGAGGACCGAACCGGAGTGTGACTGATGGTAGAGTATAAATACAGCTCTACATGAAGTGCAAAGCCACTCACACGACAAACAAGAACCTCCTCAGGACTCAAACGACCAGATCTTAGCCACCATTATCTTGAGCTTTCCCCCTCGTCGGAATACGGACAGAAGAACGTATGCGGGCTTTGACCACCATCACCCTGACTGATCATCATACCTTGACCATTAGCCGGTGGTGCCCAGTGCCCTCGATCTACTCCATGCTGTCCTGGAGAGCGAGCGTCGGGGCGGGAGTGCGTGTTCGAGCGCCCTTGACCTACTTGATGTTAAGTGAGATTGCTCAAACGATCAACTAGTCTTGATTATCAAGAACGATAGTGATATGGGGCACTGTAGAACTAATTTAACGAGCGGCAAGGTCGTCAAGCTCTACGACAGGTGGACCAGGAGGTTAGGTAGGTATCATCAACCTATCATGCAGCAGCTTGGTCCTGGCCGGCCAGGTGCTCCAGGTACTGGTCAGGAAGCAAGAAACCCACAAGAGGGAGCTGTGCAAGCGACACATCCAGATAGTGGTGTCCATTGATGGTCCCGAAGTTTCTGACCGGACTCCTATGATCTTGAATGGTCACAATAATCATACTTTTTGTCGATACATGTTGACGTAAGGGCTCAAGTGTGGTCCAGTTTTCACCTCCCACATGTATATAAGGAACAACGCGTCGTTATCAAGCTTCCCGGGAGTACAGTCTCCTTTGCTCTATACCTTCTCGGTTCATACGTCATTCAGAGACCAACAGAACCGAGTAAATCATACGGTAGACACCCCAAGTCCAGAATGCATTGCAATCTCGCCGTCCTTACTCTCTTTTCTCTCATGATGAGCCGAGCCATGGTGCACGCCCTTTGGTGCGAGAACCAGTACGAACCACACATTTCCCTGGCTTCCGCAATTCACCGCAGTGTGCTAACACTCTTCTTCTACTAGAGCCGATCCCGACCAGGGAATAGGCAACTACTGTTATTGTGACGATGGCGAGTCAGCCCAGCCAGCCATCCAGCTTCGTCACGACCCGTCTTTCGCCCCCTTCACAGGCCCATATCTGCAGCTCGACTTCCTGGGTCGATGTCAAAGGTTTCATGTTGCTGACAGTCTTTATTTTTCTAGGCACATGTCACGCTCACACCGTTGATCCTAAAACCGGATACGAGCTGTGCAACCCTCCGGGCAGAACTATGCCGTGTCCCTACCAGTAGTTGGATCTCTACTGATGTCTCAGGTGACGTGGTTACACGGGTCGTCGGAGTGATTCTTCGTCCTTCTGCTGCAATATTTTGCCCTGTGGTACATCGCAGTAAGAAGGGTCTTTATCCTGTACAGTGCACTTGTCGCCCACTTACAAATATCCCTGCTCTCCGATTCCGATATGTTATAGCTCTATAGTATTTCCCTCCAAGTGCAAATGGTTTGACATGTGGTATTTGTCCTTTGATGTTGGGCGACCAGTCAGTATGATTCTGTCATTCTACTGAAGAGAAATGGGCTCTGCTGAGAAAGGGGAGTCACAACAACGAACTCAAGAACCATCACCCAGCTGCGCTTGTCAGAGAGCCATAGATCTCGCATTGAGACAGCTCATTTCCTGCATGAGATAGTTCAAGTGATTTTCTAGAGAATGTGATGGTCATTCTCCCGCACATAATAGATCGAGGATGGTCAGGCATCACATACAGCGGCCTGTGAAGTAATCCAGCCCCCTTTTAACCGCTGTGACCTGCTTCAGACGTCGTCTCAAAACGCAGTACAATGGGCTATGACTGATGGTTAATATTTGAAATTATCATTCCACTTCGATTCCTTACTTATTAGACTCGTGGACGACTCATGAGAACTTGATCTCACACATATCAAAGAAATCAAAGAGACTATTCCTCAACCATCATGACCATATACCTTGTGCGTACGTCCCTTTCACGGAGTAAACATGTCACTCAGAATGATAGAGTATTTACGGTCCCCAGCCTCCATGAGATCTGCCTTGAGCGCCTCTCGAAGCCATCGTTAGCATTTCGAGTTCACTTCATTTCAATATTCTAGGTAGGTCCTAGATAGGTAACGCTGACGTCTCTTCTTTCATGGGTCTCAGGCCCTCACATGTATCTGCTAGCTCTACACTCAGCAGCCACTACTGCCTCAAAAAATTTCCAAAATTGCACTTCCGTTCTTGACTTAATGTATGTATCATCCGCCGTCCAGTCCTCAGTCCGGGAAAACACCGAGAACCTGACATGTCGAAACACGTCCTCATGGGAACCATCTGCTGCCTGCCATCTTTGCCCTTAAAGCCGTTACCGACTGCTTAAGCTCAGGCCATGCCGCATCAAAGGCGTTAGCCGCATTGTCGCAATCCTGCCAATGTCTGCCCAGTTTCACTTCGGCCTTCTTCTCCTTCGCTAGCGCCGCGCCGTATTTCATCCACGACACCAGATTGCCTTCGCCTTCTACTAGTAGCTGGAGGAAGCTCTCAACCACCGCGCCGCCCACCGGGTCTGGGTCCTCTCGTACCTCCACCGGCACGTGTCTCCCGTCTATCAGGCCCCTACACATGAGTTAGCATTAGATACACAGAGTGTGGAGGGGCCCGCGGATGCTCACTCGGCCTTTTTCAGAATTATCTTCCCCAAGGCGGTAACGACTTTCGCCGAAATGAGGCGAGGACCCTCATGTTTGGTCGATATGTGTCGACTTGCCAGGATCATGAGTTGTTTGTGAACCTGCACTAGACGTTGTAGGGCCTTGTATGTCGGAACGTAACGGCCGTCGCCGATGGGACCGACGTCCTCCAGCATGTCAATTGCTCTCGCTAAGACGCTACTCGCGAGCTCCGCACAAGGATAGTCCTCGGAGGCAAATGCTAGTGTCCAAGCGACTAGTTGATACCGCAATGTACGTTCTTCTTCCACCTTCTGGTCGGGAATCCTAACATAGAGGTCCCCACTGCCGACCGTAGACGACTTGAAGATCTCGAGCACTTTCAGGCTGTTCAGGTGCTCGACGCGATTTCTGAGAATGGTTCTGGTTGCTTGCCTATTCTCAAACACATCCGGCTCATCCGTAAGCAGGACGCAAGCTTTGAAAAGGGGACCGTCGTCATGTTGCAAAAAAGCAAGGGTTAAAATCGGAAAGATCACGGTGTACATCATCTGGCCAAGTTGTTGCCCGTTCAGGTGTTCCATGATCTCGTCCCGATCAGATCCAGACACTTCAGTGATAGGTGACAAGTAAGGGATCAGGGAAGAGGATGATATGACTGCTGGATCCGGGAACATGTCCTGGGTAAGGGCGGGTGATGGTCTGGCCGCATGCCGGTCGTACGAGGAAGACGAGCTCTCTGCCATAGTCTTGTTTTGGTAGGTAGGGGTCTCGTGCCAATTTCTGTATCTTGAACGGTGTTGAAGCAACAAGAACTGGATCTGGGGATGTAGACAAGTTAGTTTATAATATCCTGGGCCAAGCAGGTGGAAGCATAATCACGGTGGTGCTCGCTGAACAGGTATCGATTCATATGACTGAGTCCCATAGATGGCAATATGTAACAGATACACTGATTCATACCTTATTTCCACGTATACTAAAATGCCAGACAAGTCGCCTATGTAGCAAAATGCTGGACAGCTCGGAATGACAACCTAAACCACAAGGGCGGGCGTCATGATTCTGCCCTGTCACTTCTCCGCTTGTCTTGGCTCGGTTGACTGGAGGTTGAGCAATCCTCCAAATATTGAGCGTATCTCGAGTCAACTTCGTGGATGTCGTTGTATGTCTCCTGAACCGTATGTGTGTGGTGGAATTGTGGGAGCAGATAGGTGACACAGACACCAGAACCGGACATTATCAGCATGTATCACACTCGGCAAGTTGACGTTACGATCAGGGATATCAACATATCTCCTACTTAAGGAGATCGAAACATGTCTGTCTAATTGCAAAGTATCCGAAACTAGCATAACCTACAGCTTGGCCAGGAACCAGCAAGTAGGAGTCTCGTCGCCCACGCTCAGGAGGACTCGGAGACAATGACCCCTGGAGTACCACAAGCCTGCGACTTTATAGTGATCAATTGTCCAAAAACATCTTTCACGAGCTCACGAACCTATTCAAATTTCAAAATGGATTTCTAGGATGCCTTGCACACGGTTTTGGGCTGTCGGTCATCCTTCCCATGATTGTGTTGCCCCATCCCCTTTTTCAAGCGCAACTCGAAAAAACAACTTTCCCATGGCATGAATAGCCTTACAACCCACATCCGTAGTCTCTGTCTGTTTCCTTTGGTAACCCCAGACGTGCGGCGAGGCCCTCTCGCTGAAACCATTACTTCGGAATCATCCTCATGACGTATTGCCGCGTCTCCTCGGTCATGGGCTGAAAGACAGCCGGGCGTCCTCCAGTACTTATGGCATTCAACTCACTGAGGAGATCGTGAACCATGGCGCGCAGCGGCCGCGCATTCTGGAGCGATACTTCTCTAACATACGGTATTCCTGGTCAGCATATAGCAATGCTAGTGTGGCTTGCTTGCTCCGTGTGAACAAGGGGAAGGAGGCTTTACCCTGCATGACTCGTGATGCCCGCAACACCTCCACTTGGGTCCCGACTATATCTATTCACCTGAATCCCGTACGTAACATCAACACTTCTACAGGTTCGATGGTGTAGTTGGTTTATCACGTCAGTCTAACACACTGAAGGTCCCCAGTTCAAGCCTGGGTCGAATCACTTTTGCCCTGTTAGATTGCTTCATGACCGCCTGGATCAGTAGCTCCTGTGCGTGTAATCCCTGGCGAACCGGCCACTCGAGCTGTTAGGGACGTCAATATGAGTATCGCCGCTGTCTGCCAGGGTAATTCCGAGGGTTGTCACGCCCGGCTGATCGGGTTTGACCTCGTATGCGACGATAAGACCTTTACGAGCCAAGTCTTTTACGTCTCGGGGATGATGTTTCATAATGATCGCGTAGTCCAGCCCATCTCTTTTTCTAGGCCGTAGGATGGGGTGGGAAACAAGAACGGGATCTTCGGATGGGCCGCTCTGGTGCATACTCAGTCCCCAGATGATGGAGAGCTTGTTTGAGCGTGTAGGGGTCAATAGACTATCCAGCTTGGCCCACAGATGCTGATTAATAGTCCAGTGCAGACTTTCTGGATGGGCACGAGTCTCGTTCAGCCAGTACCGGCCGTGATCTGTTTTCCAGATGCGCTGAGGGAGCTGAGGCATCGAGGATGGCATATTGAGTTCTGCTTCAAATAACCCTGAGCTTGCCTTGCGAGAATAATGGTGGATACGTCCATGTATCTTGGCATATGGATCTATCTTCCTGTTTGCTTTGTGACTGACAGGTATGGTAGGAGTTGCCATAGTATTTATATATATCCGCTTCTACCATGAGAAGAGACATGGCGAGACATCCTCAAGCCAGTACATACGTTCAAAGATTTGTAGCTTGTAGGTTCATTGCGCGTAGATTCGTTTAATTCCGAATCCGTGTCGAGATGTGTTTGTCATGAAGGACTCGGAGTCTTACCGCTGTGCAAGGAGCACACCCTGAGGGGAGTTGACATTGATCGCTGAAATGGGATTGCTCTGAGCCAAGTGAATGGGAATCACTGCTCTGGCGAACTCAGTCCTCAATTCGAGGCTCCATGATTGCCTCATGTGCAAGCGGTTCATCGTGAAATGTAGGTCTCTCTATAATTACACGTTAGGATGGGTAGGTCACAAGCCACTCATTAGAAGCTAAGCGGTGCAAAGACATTCGGCTGCTGCCAGCTCAAGAACCTCTCGACGGTAGCATCCCGGGTATCGGAGGACACAGTAGAACCATCATCACACGGAAGCAAGTGAAAGTAAGAGATTGATTAACGTAATGCGCGGTACACCGTAATAATCGGACCTTTCCCTTGCCTAGAAAAGAGAAAAAACGCACACGCACATCCGACTATGACTCCTGTGGTTGTACGTCAAGACCCGGTAAGGAAAAAGGAAGCCACTTCGTCGTATCTCGCACGACACACACCACACCTCAATCATACCACCGTCCAGCCCGACTAACCATGTCGGGTATCCATCCCCCTTCGTCCTCGGTTATTCCACTATTCACACGCTCGTCCCCCAACAACGTTAAAGAGACCGGGCCTTGATCGGAAAAACAATCAAGTCCCTGTTGCCAGTCGTTTGTCAATCTCGTCCCGTGCCAGCCAAAAGCCTACGCCAAATGCAACTAACGCGACATTCCGAGGTCATGTGTTTATGTAATGTATCGTTTCGTACAGTTCGTTCGTTCATCTTGCCCAGTTCATAACCATCTTTCCCAGTGTCATGATCTGGCGCCGTAACAGCCTTGTTTCTGGGTGGGAAGAGCCAGCCAACGCCCGGAGGGAAGACCCGGAGGGGAGAGGTCAACGACAAGAGAGATGGCCGTTGACACAAGCTTGATTTACTCGTCCCGTCTAGGACAGGAGAGGATCGGCGCTCTTCAGAGCAGGGTCGTTGGCCTTAATGACCGGATCCTCGGTGTGGACCTCGGGCAACTTGGCCGCCTGGAAGGACTCCTTAGGAGGAGCGGGGAAGTCGGTCTCCTTGTATTCCTTCTTGACAGCAGTAGGAGCGGTCTTGGCATGAGCCTCAGGGGAAGCAGACCGGCCGCGGATCAGCTCCTGGGCCTTGGCGGTGTAGTCGCCCATGTATTGCTTGGTAACCTCAGTATACTGAGCCGTGGTCTTCTGTGTAGCCTCGCGCAGCTGGGCGGTCTGGGCGCTGACAACGTGGGTGACCTGGCGGAGGTGCTCGTCGATGAACTCCTGGTTTGACTTGTAGACGAGCGGCGCGAAGAAGAGGACGGTGGTGGCGATCAACGAAAGTCCCCAGTAGGGAACGATCTTGACAAGGTAGTAAGAGATGAAGGCGGTGACGGCGGCCTGCGAAGCGTTAGATACCCTGGAATTATGGGGGTGTGGTACAAGGCACAAGGGGGCGAGGAACTTACGGCAGCCGACGCATACACGTTCTCGGCGAAGAGGATCCGCTGAGCCTCAATGACAAAGAAGTTGATGAGCTCGTTGACATCGCCGATCATGGCGTCGAGAGTCTCGCGAGGAACAGTGTAGTACTTGCGGGGGCGAATCTGGGAAGCCAAACCGCTGTTCAGGATCGTCTTGCCGGCAACCTCGGCGGCCACGGTAATGCCGAGAACCATCCAGGTAAGCTTGAAAGCCCATCGGAAAATATCAAGATACCTAATCGAGAAGATAAGAGTGACGATAGTGGCATAGGCAATGGAAGAAGCACCTGAGGAGCTTATCAGTATGGGGTCTGACTAGGAGCATGTGACACGGCGATAGGGGCACGTACGGGGGTTGTTCCACGATAGGAGCTCCGAGAAGAAGGAGTGGTAGTGTGTCAGCGGCTGGCCGGTGGCAGCAGGAGTCGAAGGGGTCTGGCGAGCAGCTGCGAGGTTGGAGAACTCGGCAGAGGTCTTTGCGCCCTGGTCCTTGATGTTCTCAGCTACGGGGCCTGTGGTCACACGAGCGTCAGTGGAACTGTTTTGGCGACGGGTTGGTAGCTGCGGAATTGCACATACCGTTGGCCACAGTGTTGTAAGCTTGGTTGGCCGCATTGGCAGCGTCTACAGGGTGCTATGTCAGTATTCTGATTGTTTGATGACGTTGCCTGTTGTGGAGTTTTGAAACACTATCCAATGTTAGCCGGCAGTTCGTGCGATTTTGCAGTCTCGTCGAATGACGCAAGGACGGACGGTCATGTCAGGGCAGAGCTTAGGAACAGAGGATGACGAACCTTACTGTTCTTGAGAACATCGATGTTGCTGCTCCCGTTGGGGGCAGATGATGCCGCTGGGTCCGACATTGTGATGGTGATGTGGTGTTGAATGAGGAGGTTTTTTCTTCAGATAGCTGTTGATGTCACTCTGTCAGAAGCTAGTTCTGCCTATCTGGAGCTCAGCTCCGAGATGACGGCAGTGGACGGAAACCAACCTGGCTGCGATGAAGATAGCTTCAGTAGGTAGGTAGACGGTGCAGTTTGTGTTTGCGGGTGATAGAGTGCAAGGTGATGGAGGAGACAAAAGCTCAGGTGCGAGGAAGTGGGATGGTTTTGAGAAAATTGCAGGAGAATGGAGAGGAGTGAAGGTGGTGCTCTGATAATTATTTTGGTGGTGGAAAGGAGTGAAGCAGGTGCGTGCTACGTAAATGACGGAACCACTGCCTGCAAACTTGTGGCGCCCCTCTCTCTCTCTCTTTCTGTGGCATCTGTGGCAGTTGGTCAGTGCTCCCAGCAGCTGGTTGTTACCACAGTACCTTACTGGCTAGTGGTTACTGTGGCTCCCACCAAGGCAAGCTCTGACCTCACTGCCTCACAGTTCACCACTTCTTACCACTCTGCCACTGAAACGGTTTGCTTCTAGCACAGTAGTGCCAGAAGTGCCCACAGGGATGATCTCATCATGCCATGGCAGATTTAGTCGGCCTGGTCGGGCCTTGGATCAGCCACAAACTGCATCATCGGCACCAATTTGGCCTGATTCCAACGACCAAGCACGGCATTCACCGTACACACACAGTGCTTATTCCGGGACTCTACCACCGCCGTAGGGCAATGTATTACTGTGTATGCATGCAAAAGGAAAAGAGGACCCGACAACTGTTCTCAACTGTATAATATTGGGAACTTGCCCTTGTCCTGTAGCGAACTTGCCTGCAGGAATTGGTCCATCGTCTCATCTTGCCGGCAGGAGCTTGAAAGCTGTGACGACACTTGGCAATTCCAGAAGTATCCGCATGTGATTCAGCGCTAGTTTAGTTCAGTACGTACCGCAGTAGCACGCGAGCAATCCCGGCCAAGAATAGCACACAGGCACAAGCACGTAATGCATTTCCACGCGTCCACCAGAGACCCTGATTTTCGGTGATGCCAGATTTTCTCAGATAGCATCACAGCGATAGCACTACTGCACACGTGCACTCGTACATCCCAGGCCGGAAGAGCACTCTGGATAGACTTGCTACAGGAGTTGGAGACTATTTGCGTGGTTCACTATCTGTAACATCAACCGTCCTGTCCTTCCTCGGTTGCCCTCCGTACTCCGTCTCTAATCCTGTGTCCTCGCCAACATGTTTTCCCCGCCTATTGCTCCCGTCGAAGCACTTTCTAAGAAGTAATAGACTCTACTTGTCTGCCCATTCAGACAAAGGTGCCAAATCTAGTAGTGGTCGGAATCATAAATGCTCTCTCTCTCTCTACTCCCCCAAGATACGTCGACAGCATGCTCAACGCATCTCAGCCAAAGATTATCACGCTGGAACTGGTGGTCGCTGACATCGACAGCAAATACCCCCTTACTTCCAAATATACAACTCGCAGTCAGGTTCGCGGTTGTGGTAGTGATCTCAGCGCTTCCACCCCCAAAATCCCCCCGGAGCAGCAGCCGGCGCCGGCGTTGTAGCAGCCGACACCAAGACCGGCCTGCTCGGCACCGCGGCGGCAACAGCACGACCGTCGCTAGCAGTGCCAGTGCCAGCAGACGACCCGGTGAGACGGCCAAACATGCCCCCAATCGCCGCCGACGCCGCCGCAGTCGCTTGCCCCGCTGCCGTCGAGTTGTTCTTGTTGTGGGCCACAATAAATGACGACACCTCCCCCGGCGCGAGGCCGAATGCCTTCCGCAGGCTCTCGAGCTTCTGCTTCACCTCCTCGGCCTCCTGGCGGGCGATGGCCTCGGCCGTCTTGGCCTGCACCAGCTCGAGGAGGAGCGCGTCGTGCTCGCTGACGGGCGCGGTCAGCGGCGCCGGCACCAGCGACTCACGACTCCCATTGACGGGCTTGTGCAGCATCAGCGAGGACGCCCGCTTGCCGCTCGGCGGGCTTGTGGATTGCGAAGGTGTCGACTTGCTACGCCCCAGCTTCAGCTCTCGTAGTCCTCCTCCTCCCCCCGGGGCAGCTGCTGCGGCCGGCTGCGACGATGCGCCGGTTACGGTAGCCCCGATGCCGGTCGCCTGGGAGAACCAGCCGGTGTTCTCGGCGCCCGTCGCGGGCGCGCTGTCGGAAGCCCGCACGCGCATGCCGTGGATTTGCTTCTCCAGCCGCTGCTTCTCCTGGTGCAGGCTGCGCACGTGGTTCCGGCTCTCTCGCAGCTGGTCGGACACGCTTGAGACTTCTTGTTCCAGTTGGTATATTCTTTGGTTGTATTGCTGCGATTTCGAGAGCTCGTGTGACAGCTGCTCTTTCGCTCGAGCAAGCTCGTCTCGTAGTTGGAATTTTGTCTGCGGTATAGAAGATCTCCGGCTGTCGTGGTCGTCGCCGAAGCGTTGGTCGACGACGTCCAGCAGGTTTGACAGCTGCTCTTCGGATGGTTGTTCGGTAGCGCGTCCGCTGTCGACCAGTGTGATTGTGTCGCTGTTATCGGCCCCGCCGGACGACGTCGCCGTTACTGTCTCGGTCGTCCCTGCTCTGTTCCGGAGGCCATCGAGAAGGGACCTCACGGCCTTCTTATCTTCGCTCCGTTCTTCCCTTTCTTTCTGCAATTGATCTGCCAGAAGAGCGTGGTTCCGCTGCAACTCGCTAAGCGCAGTGAGCAGGTCTTCGATCTGGTTGTGCAGGTTCCGCTCGTCTTCCTTGTTCGCGTTGCTGCGACCTGTCGTCGCGGGTTTGGCCGATTGGCGGCTCGAGATATCGTCGGCGGCCGAACTGTCTCGCGAGACTGAGGTCAATTCAGTAGATGCTGAGCTCAAGACGCTAGCGGCTGACGACGATGTCGAGTTGGAGCTCGCCTCCATAGAATTGAGTGTCGAGGCCAGGCTTTGCTTGGAGACGGTCCGCCTGAGCATGCTCAGAGGACGCGAGGCCGCGGCAGTGAGGCCGGGGGTGAGGGTGCTGCTGCTGCTCGCGGTGGTGGACGGTGATGCTGAGCCCGACGCGAGAGGCTTCGGGGATGAAGAAGAGGTCGAGGCCCAGATGCGACCCAAAAATCGGGATGCGGAGGTGGTAATATCGAGCGCGCGGCGTGCATCTGCTCCTTTGAGATTGGCGCCAGGTCCGGCAAGATTGGCGGCGCTAGTATTGGATAATTGAGATTCGCGGTACCCCTGCTCCAGCGCTGCCAATCGTTCTCGAGTGATAAGGTCCGACAGGCTGACAAAATGCTCGACGAGCTCGTCTGCGTTGTAGTTGTAGCAACTCCATAAACTTCGCGAGAGAAGAAGCTGCACGACGTTCTCGAGCTCGGTGCACGCCAGAATCCGATCCTGGTTCTTGTGCATGAGGGACAGCGCCACCCGCATGATAGTCTCCGATGCTCCTTCGGCAAAGATGACATCGTAGATGCGAAACAGCATGGGTAGGGGGCATGTTACGGCGAAGAAGGAGAGGAACCATTGTGAAACGTACGCGGGATCGACCTGCAAATCTTCCAGGTGGGCCGACAAGACGGGCAAATGCTGCCGCAAAAGTTCTCGAAACTGGTAAATCCGGACGTGCAGCCCTGCAAGATCGGGCAGGAAGCAGTCTCGAAGGTCGTAGTTCTCCATGAGTCTGCAGTTCGGACACGGACAATCAGCAGACGAACATCAGATAAAATGGGGCCCATCGCCGACCCTGAGGTGGTAGGCCAGTTCCAGTTTCTTACCTGACCAGGACGCAAAATGCCTCCTTGTCGCTCATGTGCATGAGCAGAGGTCCAACCAGGAAAGCCAGGCCCTGGCAGTAACCAATCTTCTGGTCGTAAAGACTGAAGCACTTCAGGACGCGACCCAGATTCCGCTGGCCCTCGCCCTCGGGGTCCCTGAACATGTCCACGCCGGGGAAGCTTCTACCGAGGTCCTTGCCGATGATGCCCTCATATGGGCTCGATTCACCTGACAGTCTCTCGTAGACTTGGTGCAGGCTCCTGTCTTGGGCCAGCGTCATGCTCTGCCAGACGATACCTCTGAGTGGCGGCGGCACACCCTTGCGGATCTTGTTGGTGAGCAGCGTGGGCAGCCGGGCAGCCGTCTGACGGTAGTCCTTGACTAGCGCCGCGTAGAACTGGAGATCCGTCATAGGCGGTGGTGGCAGGATGGAATAGCGAAGAGCTGGAGGTTGAGGGCCGTTGACCATTTGTCGGATCTGGGCCATTGAAGGTGGTCGAGCCGTCCGTCGAGGCGAGTCTTGGGCTTCCACAACTTGCACTTTGACCGTCTTTGGGTTTGTTGCTAGCAGATTGTTTTCCTGATCCAGTCTGGCGAGCAGGGCAGCCGTGGACTGTGTGTGTCGGTGGTCAGTCATCATCCGCCCCGGCGCAAATTCGTAGATTTTGTAAATCAGAGGTGCAAGAAAAGAACTCACATTTTCGGAAACCTGGTCCTTTGATTCCTGGTCCTCGATCTCTTGTAGTTCTGCCCAGTTTGTCTCTTCCGAGCTCCGAGGGTGGCTTATTACTGACGTATCTCGCGATTCCTGTTGTGTAATGTCCGTGTCGTCCAATGTGCTGTGAACGCTGTCTGTATCATCCGGATCCTCGTCGCCCTCGCCCAACTCGTCTTGCAGAGTCCGCAATTGGTCCGAGACGATCGTCGTGGGATGTTGAGTGGTGACTTCGTCCTCGTCCTGCTTCTCCCAACTGTTGACCCTGTCATCCTCTTGATCCACACCATCAGCTGTCACTTCGCTTCCGATATGATTGCTGCCATGCATGCTCTTCCTCGAGGGTAAAGGGTTTGCCGCGATATTCGTATTGACGTGGAGATACGGAGGTTCGGACAATCGGACTGTAACGAGCGAATCGTGGTCTACGACACGTTGACTGCGCTCGTCGACTACCGGAGCGGTGTCTGACCGACCTCGAGAGCTCTCGTGAGGGCTCCCATCCATGGCTGCGGGTGCTGGTAGTGGCTGAGATGCATGGCGAGTATTATCTGTTCCGTTGTGGTCCGGCTCCATTTGCGAAGCCCAGACCCGAGTAAGGAAAGCGAACGAAGCGGGCTGTAGTGACCGTGGTTGCGGCTCTGGTCTCGCTCGGACAGAGATCCGCGACTGATGATGCCTATCAGCACTTATGGTACTGACATTAATGACCGAAGACGAGGAGAGATCGTCAACAATCCCAAGAAAGAGCAGAGTCCCCGCCTGTGGCAAGAGAAGTCGTAAATTGCGGAAGCTCTGGGTGCGGAACAGCAGGGGGGTAGGGGATTGGTCGGCAACAAGGGATAATTCGAGGTTTTGCTTAAGGATTGGGGTCTCTTAGCGGCTTCCTCTCTCTCTCTGTTGTTGTTTCACCGAGGGGCCGAGAAGACTGAAACAGCAAACTGGCAGCGTCGAACGAGCCGTCCAGGCAGGAAGGAGCTTCAACGGAGCTGCTATTTCCTTGATGGGAGAGCGGATATAGGTGTGAGGCAGATCCGCCGAGAGGTTGGATATGGCAACAGGTACGATGCAAGCTCGCTTTACCAGGTGGTAGTAAGTAAATACAAACCAGAGGTCAGATAGGTCAGATATCACACTCAGCCAAGGGGGAGCACAGAAAAGGATTCAACAAGCAGATAATGAGTGACAGGACAACAATTGCCACTGCTATGTCTATTCTCACCCACAGTCATGACAAAAGGAAGCTATCTTGGTATGGTATATCTCTTCCACCTCCTCGCAGCCGACCCGTCTAAATTGAAGCTGCAGAGCCGTTAATGGAAAAAAAGGACGAAGGGGGGAATGACGAAGACAAGGGGCCCCCCCACCAGCGACAAATAAAGCTGGGACGCTAATCCTGCATCCTGCATGCTGCAGGTGCCAGGCGCCCAACTGGCTGGAGTCTAGTGAGCCCGCTGGTGACGGGTTTTATTTGGCTGCGAGGATCTGCCCAATCAAGGACGTAACGCGTTCAACGACGCGCCTCTTCTGAGAGCCGTATTAGATCCAGGGGGTTACGTACAGTGCTCTGTGGTCATAGGAGTCTCAACAATGCTCACTGTGACCTTGCATGAAGCATTGCAACAGTTTGTGAAGGGGCAAACAAACAATGGGCATTGAAGATTGGAGATGGAAGGCCAGCATTGTTCATTGCCGAGCTTCCATTCAAGCCTTCCCGGCGTCCCGCCCGAATGTGGGGATTGATAGTGGGTCCAGTTATCTTGACCCTGTACCTACCTAGGCCTGTATTTACAGCAGCCTTTCATGGTTGTCGAAGAGTCACACTGTAGCCATTTGCCTGACAGACACGCCTCGTCGGCCATCATTCATCAGATCTGGTCCTGTGATGGCGCCTAACAAGCCTTTTTTGCAGCGGAAGAGTAGGTATACTCTATAAGGTAGGTAGGAAGGTAGTTCATGTCATGTTCAGGGCCATTGCTGCAGTTACATAATCCAGTCCGGGAGACAATCTCAGCACGTGACCCATCGATCCCCTCAACGCGACAACAACCACCGCCGCTGAACACATCTTACATCAAAACGCCCAGAGGGATATTTACATTTTCCTAAAACACCAGTACAGTCCCAATCACTGCTCTAGCCCATGACAAAAGCAAAAGGAAAACGCCCGGCCGTGTAAAAGAGCTTCCCGAAACAGTGCTTGATGCACATAGAAGGGGGTATATATGTAAGGAAAAAGATAAATTCAACATCTGCTCTCGCCAGATTTTCTCGCGTCCAAGGTCTGTTGAAGCTGGTTTGGCAGCCTCCTCCCGCAGCCTACTGCATAGGCGCGGGTTGAGTTGGCGTTTGGCCTGACCTCTGTGCCTGGGGATTAGCCGCGGGACTTCCTTGGTTCGATGGCGGCCCCCCTCCACCGGGACCGCCTGACCGCTGATTGTTATGCGGCTGCTGTTGCCCCGGGTTGGGCATCGCATATGCCGGCTCTCTCCTGGGGTCGATGCCGGGAAACTGCGCCTGCAGCTTCCTGTACAGTTCTTTCAGAAGCTTGTCCCTCTCTTCTCTATCAGCGGTCAGAAGCATATCCTTGTCGGGATCTGGGTCGGATGGATTCTCGTTCGAGTCGGGCCCCACCGCCGTCGGTGACCTCATCTTTATGCTTAGGTTGAGTGGAGGCGGCATGAGGTGGGCTGGACATGGCGGGACTTGGCCGACCTTCCTGTCCGCCAGCGCTGCGAGGTATGTGAGGTTCCCTTGAAGCCTCCGCATACAACTAAGTCACGCCGTTAGCAAACATTCGTGGTGAACCAATGACGGAACTCTCGAACACTCACTGTGCGTAGTCCAGCTGTATGAGCTTTTCTTGTTTTAGCAGATCCAAGTTCTCTCCGGTGGCATTCCCGCTACCATCTGCACCCGCCGACACTTCTCTCTTCGATTCCTTCTTCAGCTCGGCCCTGGTATTTTGAAGTTGTATCGACTCGTACAGGAGTTCCTGGTTGATGTTGAGCAAGAGGGAAAACGTCTCCCTCTCGCGAGATTCGGTGCCCGGGCTGAGAGGCGTCGACTCTTTTGTGCTCCCATTCGCGTTCGCAACTTGGCCGTTGGACGCAAAAGTCGGGGTCTGCGGAGTGGTGACCGTCATGGGCGGTTGCTGGGGATTGTTTGGCATTTGTTGCCCTTGGGGGGTGCCTTGTTGGCTGGGTGGCGCGACGAACTGTCCCTGCTGAGAAGGCGTTGACTGCCCTGGCGTGCCCTGCCGAGGGTTGAACTGACGCTGTGGCGTGGAAGCGCCCACGACCGGTCCGTTCTGCTGCGACGGGTACATGCGCTGCATCATCTGCTGCTGCATCTGCTGTTGTTGTTGTTGCTGCTGTTGTTGTTGTTGTTGTTGTTGCTGCTGCTGCTGCTGCTGCTGCTGCTGCTGCTGCTGCTGTTGCTGGGGCATTCCGGGAGTATTGGCTTGAAATTGATGAGACATCGTGCCAGTCATTGTGAAGTTCGGAGGGAACTGTGGTTGGGGAGCCGCAGTCGCCGGCACCCCGCCTCCGTAAGGTGAGCTTGTGAAAGGAGCCTGATAAGCCACTGTGTATCACCCAGATTAGCTTCTAACTCCAACAGTCTTTGACATATGTAGTGCGAGGAGACGCGTTGTAACAAAAGGTGGAAGGACTCTCGGCTTAGTAGTGCCTGATACCGTGGTCTCAGGGCTACCCAGAATCGAGGCAGTCTGCCACGTCGATCGGGTGATGCCATCTGAGACACGGCAGGCAAAACGGGGGCAAACAAAGTCGAAGAGAGAGATAGATAGAGAAGAGGATGGAGAGACAGATAGTGCTGAGGGCAGGTAGGGGTGGGAGCAGAGCAAAAGTAGTAGAGTAAGGGACAGGAAAGCAGCTTACTCTGACCATTAGGTGCCATCTGTGGCATGCCGGGACTCTGCATCATGGCTGCAGGGCCGGCAGCAGCCATCATCGCGGCAGGGTTAGCACCGGAAAAGTGACCTTGGGCGGTCATGGGGAACTGCTGGTTGGTATACATCATCTGAGGCTGGTTGGGGGATGGACCTGGCTGCTGCTGCATGTGAAGGTTCTGCTGCTGCGGGGCACCACCGTTGAATGTTGGACCAGCGCCGCCTCCGCTTCCAGGAACGGCATTAGGGAAGCCGTAAGGGGCGGCGTACATGGCTGGATTGTCAGCGCTGTTGGACCCCAGGTTTTAAGGTTGGATGACAAACAAAGCCGAAGCACCACGCGCGCGGGATGGGATGAGAGCAACACGACGGGAACGGCAATGGTGACGCAGCCCGCTAGACAAGTGGTCGTTGAATCAGACAAGGTACCGCAGCCCCGTAGCTCGTGTGTGTTGCAGGACGATGGGGCTTGCCGAAGTGGGGAAGGGGGTATTCCCATCAAATCGAGGAAACAAATAAGGATCGGACGGAGCGAGATGGCGTCCACCCTTCTGCCCTATCGAAGGCCCGGGGATGAATGGACCGTGATACGACGTGCGTGTTACTGTGCCCGTGTGTATCCAACAAGAACCGTTCGCGTGGGTTTGACGATGTACAAAGTGTCCAGGGGGGTGGGTGACAGGCGGTGACGGAGCCAATCTGCGAGCGACCACTCTCTTTTTCCTCTCGTACTTGTGTTGCGTCAATGGACGGCAGGGCAGCGATGGGTATGCGACCCGCCGGGAAAAGCTGGAGGCTTGTGACGGATCTGGAAGGCAGCAGACGCCAGATACGCAGGTCGACCCAGGCTATCTTGGGCCGGAGGGTGCGTAATGCTTCTGCTTTGGGGGGGAGCGGGTGGGCAGAGTCAGACTCTTCCACAGCAAAGCAGCAAGGCCAGCAGGGCTCAACAGGAAGAGTGGGACGGCTATCCACACGGATATCTCGAGCAGCAGAGCCGTCTCGTCCTTTCAGCTATCTGTACCTAGTAGATGGTAGGGATGAATGTGGACTGGATCTTGGCACGGACAGGTGGCACACAGGGCGAGCGCGGGTCTGTGGTATGTGGTATGTGGTATGTGATGTATGGGATGGTAGATTGTAGATCCAACAGCCGCAGGGAAGCGGAATGTGACGAGTATCCAGCAGGCTTGGATGGCTGGAGAAATGAAGGAAGAGCTCTAACGGCAACTGGCGGCATGTAACACGAGACACCGGCCAAACAGGGACATAAGAAAGACAGGACAGTAGAAAAGTGAAAAGGCTGGCCAGAGCGGAGGGGCCAGAGCGAAAATGGGGGGTGTGGCCGAACAATCTTTCTTTCTGCCTGGCAGAATGATCCGTCGACGTGAGAAAAGGCCAGACTGCTCAGAGCAATTTGGGGGAGAGTTTTCGCCTTGCGTGCTTGGGGGTGCACGGGCCATACAATGTCCCACTTTTGCACCCCACAGTAATGACTAGAGTGTGGGGCCCAGGCGCATTAGCCTTCGGTACGTAGGTACTTCTGGCGGACCTTGGACAAACCTGACAACCTGGAATCGAACATCACCTCAGCACGTGGGAATGGTTCGTCGAAAGCAATGCCACAAGGTATTTCCTAGGTAATAAGGAAGTCGATATAACACGGTATAGAAGTGCAACTCGGTAGTCCCATCAGGAGATCCAACACCCACAGGGGCAGTCAAGTCGTAGCCCGGCGAGGCAGCAATAACCAACCTATTCCATGCTATCCATGCTATCCATGCTATCCATGCTATCCATGCTATCCATGCTATACCGATCTCGTGAGAGCGCCTATTACCAGTCGAACGCTCGACACACGCTTCGGTGACGCAGCTAGAGGCCCAGAGAACGCCAAATGCAAGAAACCGAATCCAAAGAAGCTCGCCATGTACCGCAAGACCATCCCGTGTCGAAACAATGCCATTCCAATGCCATGCCATGCCATGCCATGCCCCAGATCCCTATTGTGTATGCTTGACCGTATTCGATCCCGAAAAAAGGAAGAAAAGATGATTAGAATAGAACAGGAGAACCATGTGTCACAAAAACGCGGGTATCATCTCTCTCTCTCTCACACACACACTTTGTCGAAGTCAAAAACCTAGCAGCACCGTCTGCTAGTCCTGCCTATCCCCGCCCTCTCATCCACCCGTTCACCAGTAGGAGTGTCGACTGCAACGCCGGCGGTGTTCCCGCCAGGCGTCGGAATGCTGAATCCCGGCGAGAAGAGCCAGCTCCTCCTGTCGCGGCCGACCCTGAAGCTGCCGCCGGGACGATAATGCACCCCGTCGAAGTACCCCTGAGCACCAGCAGCTTCACCACCACCACCACCACCACCACCACCACCACCTGCACCCGGCGTGCCTGTGCCACCCCCCGCCAGCAGCTCCGGGTGCTGCGAGAAGGGCGTGAGTCCGCCGGGCGTGGCGGTGGCGGCCAGCAGGGCCTGCTGCATCTTGCGGTTCTGCTCGACCAGCTTGCGCGTCACCACGCGGAACACCTCCTCGACGCCCTCGCCGCTCTCGGCCGAGATCTCGTGGCACGCGTCCCAGCCCACCTCCTGGCCCCAGAACCCGGAGCTGCGCTTGCTGCTCGGGCTCTTGGGCTCGGTGCTCTGCGGTTCCACTCCCGCTCCCGCCGACCCGGCTGAGCCTGCTCCTACTCCTCCTCCGGCCGCGCTCATCCCGACGCCGGCCCGGACGTTGTGATGGTTGTAGTGGTGATGGTGGTCGCCGTGGTAGCCCGGCATGCCCATGGGCGTGGCGGTGGGGGGCGGGGTGGATCCCATGCCCGGGGCCAGGTTCTCGGCGACGTAGGCGATGCAGCGCTCGAAGGGGACCTCGCGGCGGGCGGGCTCGCGGGCGACGATGTCGGCCTTGGTGCCGACGACGTGCAGGACGATGTCGGAGGGGAGGTTGCGGCGCAGCTCCGTCAGCCACATGCCCATCTCGGCGAAGGACTGGGCGTCGGTGATGCTGTAGCAGAGGATGCAGGCGTTGGCGCCGCGGTAGTAGAGGCGCGAGATGGAGCGGAAGCGTTCTTGGCCGGCTGTTATGACATACTCGTTAGCGTAAGTGTGCATGGCGCGGTGACGGAGTCTCAGAGTATTCCCAGAGTAAGAGCTTTGTAACATGCCTGTGTCCCATATTTGGAGGCGGACGACGGTGTCTGTGTCGCTGTCGACGACGCGCTTGGCCATGAAGCTGGCGCCGACGGTGGACGTGATCTGCGACGGGTCGAAGGAGCCCTTGCAGTACCGCTGCACCAGCGACGTCTTGCCGACGCCCTGGGAACCGAGCACCACTATCTTTGCCTCGAGCGACGACATGATGCGGTGTGAGAGAATGGGACCCTACGGAAGGGAGGGGGGGGGTGGGGGAAGGTAGGTATATAGGCAAGGGAGGAAAGCGTCCTGCTCGAGTCGGAGTCGGCCGTCACATGCTCATGTATTCCCAGCTTGGTGCAATTGCGCCCACGGTGTCTTGGGTAAAAGCTAGAACGAAGGACAATAGGGTCAGACGCGTATGTTTAAAGACAATAGGTCGTTGAGGATAGCATGCGGTGTAGAGGTGGTAGGTACCTAGGCAAAAAAAGGAACACGGTCGCCGGTGATATTATCTGAGGTGCCTGTTTATTGTCAATGCCCGCAGCGCAACTGCTGCTGCTAGTAACTAGGCTAACCTTGTCGCCTGTGCTTTCCGTTTTGCGGGGAAGACGGGCTGCTTGATTCAGATGTTCCAGGTTCCAATTTTACCTGTCAGTTCTGTATCACATCCTCAATCAATGCGTGACCGATCATCGTGTCCGTGGTCCTGCTGTGGCAAGTTTGATAGCCCACGTGCGGCGCGACGACACCTGGACACCAGGCGGAGACATTCCTCCTGCTGATGTTGGATGCCAGAGGTGCTCGAGGGTCAGAGGTGATGTGCAGGATGTGCAGGATGTGCAGGATGTCCAGGAGGGTGTGGAAAGTGCCGTACAAGAGATGATTTGCATCAGACAGGATGCACCCCAGCAGCATGACCAGCAGCATGACCAGCAGCATGACCAGCAGCATGACCAGCAGCATGACCAGCAGCATGACCAGCAGCATGACCAGCAGCATGACCAGCAGCAT
>JAMAJW010000114.1:0-17994 GCA_023628855.1 Coniochaeta sp. PK30-01 | reverse complement strand
AGCAGCATGACCAGCAGCATGACCAGCAGCATGACCGTGGCTCGACCGTGGCTCAGGTCCAGTCGGCACCATCCCTCCACTGAATCACGTACAGCTCCACTGCCCTATAATGATAGTAGTATCAGGAGTTCTTTTAACTGTCTTGATCTTCCCAGGTTAACTCGGGTTCATCACCTTGGCGGCAGAGAGGTATATGACACTATTAACTTGTCCCATGTTGATGAAATAGCAGCAATGCCAGTTGTTATATACACCAGAAACGCATCGTGTGCTGTAGGTATCCGCTATGTACGCCTAGTCTAGATCACGGAAATGTCCCAACGTAGAGCATGAAACCCTCGACCATATATCCCCCCCCGCCCCCCCCCCTCTCACAGCTTCGCATCCCCTCTCACAGCTTCGAGTACCCCCCTCACAGCTTCGAGTACCCCCCTCACAGCTCGAGCACCCCTCACAGCTTCGACTTCGGCCTCGGCGGAGGAACCGCCAACGGGTCATACACCGACAGCGACAGGTTGTCCGCCGGCCCGTGGCCGTGGTTGAACAAACCCCTAACATCCACCATGCTCGGGTTGAGCTGCTCCACGTTCTGCGCCCCGATCAGCCGCATGTTCATCTCCATCTCGTCCTTGAGCAGCTGCATCGCCCGGTCGACGCCGTCCAGCCCGTACGCCGACATGGCGTACAGGAAGGGCCGCCCGATGCCCACGCCTTTCGCGCCCAGGCACAGCGCCTTGATGATGTCCGTCGCCCTCCGAACACCACCGTCGATGTAGATCTCGATCTTATTCTCCAGCCCCAGCTGCCGCAGCACCGGCATCGTCTCGGCCAGGATCTCCACTCCCGAACGCGCAAAGTCCAGCTGCCGCCCGCCGTGGTTGCTCAGCACCACGCCCTGCACGCCGGCCTCGATTGCTTTCACCACGTCCTCGACGCGCTGCACCCCCTTGAGCAGGATGGGCATCCTGGTGATGCTCCGGAACCAGGGGATGTCCTTCCAGCTCAGCCCGGGGTCGATGAAGCTGCTGATGGCCCGCGCGGCGCCCTGGTTGGTGTCCACGGCCTGCCCGCTCTGCACGTTGGACCCGGGGTCGGTGAACTTGCTGCGCATGTCCTTCTCGCGGCGGCCCAGCTGCGGCGCGTCCACCGTGATGAACAGGCCCTTGCACCCGCGCTTCTCGGCGTGCTCCACGATGCGCTGCGTGATGGCGCGGTCCTTGTTGACGTACAGCTGCAGCCACTGCACCTGGTCGCCCCGCGCGGCGTCGACGATCTCGTCGAACGCGCACGACGCCAGCGTGGGTATCATCTGGACCACGTTGTGTTTGCGCGCCGCCCGCGTGAGCACCACCTCGCCCTCGACGTGGCCCAGCTTGCCGAGCGCCGTGGCCGTGACGTACAAGGGGATGTCGACCTTGGTGCCCAGCATCGTGGTGGAGAGGTCGACTTTCTCGACGTCGACGAGGATCTGCGGCCGGAACCAGATGCGGTGGAAGGCGGCGTGGTTTTCGCGCATCGTCTGTTTTTGCCTCACATTAGCAATGTTGCCTTAGTTTGTTTGGGACGAGGAACAAGGGGAGCTCACAATCTCGTCGTCGGCCGCAGAAGAATAATACCCCCACGCCGTCTTCTTCATGACCCTCTTAGCCACGGCCTCGAAGTCCATGAGGTTGTAGCACTGCTCCAGCAGCGGCATCTCGGCGATGCGCTTCTGCCGCTCCAGCTCCTCCGGGTCTTCTTGAGTGGCCTCCTTGATCACCGTGCTCATGTCCACGGCGCCCAGGTGCTTGCTCTTGTCCAGGTACTTGTCGAGCGTGTCGGGCGGGTGGATCGGGTCGAACTCCTCCGTGGCGTCCTTGCCCGCGTACTTGAGGATGATCTTCTGCCCGCCCGGGTGCTCGGGCAGGAACTCGGTCACGTCGTAGGCGCGGCCGTGCACGATGACCCAGCAGTCCGAGGGAGAGCTGTGCTTGGCCACCTCCACGCCGGTGAGCTGCGTCTTGACGGTCATCTTGGCGTTGTGGGTATATTGTAGGGTGTGTTGGGCGTGTCTGTCTGTGGTTCTCTGGTGCTCGTAGGGGATGGACAATTGACAATTACAGACGAGCACAACTGCTTGCGGTAGGTAGGCAGAGACACCACAGACCCGAGTCGAACAATGGAACAAAAAAAGAGAGAGCAGAGAAAAAGCACTCAGCTTGGAATGACACGGCGATATCGTGGGTGCCAGACAACAGATGCCGACGGGGAGAACAGCGGCTCCCCCGACGTCCCCACGCTAGATCGGCACTCGGGAGAGCTCGGTGCGGGGTTCTTGGCAGCTTCTTGTGGGGGAGTTCGTCATTGAAATCAGCCATGATTTCAGTGGCTGGACTGCTGAACTGCTTGGCATTGGGGTGGAAAGCAGGGTTGATGTAAGGTAAACATCTCGAGGGTTGTCGACGTGACGATGTCGTATCCATTGACCCGAAGGACAGTAACTACAACTCCCGTATCTGATCTGTAGAATCATTCGTCCTGGCTATAACCAGCAAAAGACCTTTCCGACCAAAGTAAGCAATAATAACAGCCCGAGTGTCGCTATCCCGATCGCCAATCCGGTCTATGTGAGGTATCTACCGCCCGTCAAAACGATATCCCCTATCCCCTATACCACCAAAAAGACTCCTATTCCAAAAGAAGCCGAGACCCAATCACCAGCAAATCCCCAAAAAAACCAAGTCATAAAAACTTGTCAGTGCCCTCCTAATTATACACCGTCGGCCGCGGCGACAGCTGCGTCGCCGTGTCCCCGCTGCTGTGCGAGCCCGCCGAGCTGACCGGCCTCGTGTCCCTCCGCCGGATGGACGAGAACTGGGCGAACATCCTAGAGGCCGCGCCAGATCTGTTGTTGTTCTCGGGGCCGCTGTTCACGCTCGCCCTGTCGCCGTTCCCCGCAGTCGTCGTCTCGGACAGCGTGTTCGGCTCCATGTGCGACTGCGGGAAGATGCCGTACTTGCCCTTCGAGTTGCTCCCGTACCAGCACCAGTGCTCCGCGTAAGGGACTGCTCGTCCATTCATGTCAGCAAGATTCGTCGTCATGTCTACCACACGAGACGGAAAGAAAAACTCACAGCTAATATTCGTAATCACCTCCCCCTTCTCAAACCTCAGCCACCCGCCCTCCTTTACATCCCTATCCTTCGGATGTCTCCTCCACCTCGCCACAGCCCGCAGCCCACTGCCAGGGGTCCTCCGCACCTCCCGCTCCGGAGGCGGCTCGAGCCGCACGCAGTCCGCGGGGAACGCGCCGCGCGCGTTGTCCGCCCACCCCAGCGCCCACTCCCCGCCCAGCCGCGGCGGGAAGTGTATCCCCACCACCCGCTGCCCGGCGAAGAACTGCAGCGCCCCTACCCCCGGTCCCAGCGCGTCCGCGGGGAGCGTGCGGGGGAGCGTGCTGAGCTGCGTGCGGCGGAAGGCGTCGGTGGCCACGGCCGTGGGCATGCTGGAGAGCTCGCGCGCGAGGCCGGCCATGAGGCTCCGCGCGGGCGAGGGGTGGGGGAAGTGCAGGTCGTAGTTGTCGCGGAACTGCGGCGGTATGTCGGGGGTCTCGATCACGGTGAGACCCGGGACGGGGGGTAAGGGCCGCGGGTGCCGCGCGAGGTGGGAGAACAGCGCCTTCTGGTTGGGGAACACGGTCGCGTCGGACTCTTCAGATGTGCGGCCGAGCTGGATGCAGAAGAGGCACCCGTACTTGTGGTCGTCGATGTGCCCCGCCGTGAGGTGCGATTTGGAGATGAAGCGGAGGCGGAAGCCGATGCCGCTGTTGCGATAGTTGGCTTGTTCTGGGGGGGTGTGTCAGCAGTGAGACGGACAGCGGCTGATGGGGTGAGAACGGTGAGACCTACTCTCCTTGTTGACGTCGGCTTCGACAGACTTCCACTCGAGCTCAAACATGCAGGACTTGTTCGTGCACTTGGCGACCAGGGTGTTGGCAGCTCCGATGCCCTGCCGCCGGGTTAGCCCTCGACCGAGAATTACATACGTGCATGAAGTATGTGCTTACCCCTTTCCTGACCTTCTTGACGCCCACACCACCGCGGATGATGTCCTTCGCCCCGTCGCAGAACCCTTTAAGCTGGTAGAAAGAGCTGTCCACCGTGATCGTGCAGTTCGGCTCTCGGAGGACGATGGACGGATGCCCGCCACCCGCTCCCGGTGCGGAGCCGTCGCCGCTCAAGACGGGCTCCAGGCCAGGCTGCTCTTCGGCGTTCTGTGCGACGATAAGCCCCGGCTGGTCCCCGGATTGCTCTCGTGAGGATGGATGAGTGTCAGTTTGGGCTCTCAAAGGCAGATGAAACGCCGAGTTCGTCGGCTGCGGTGATGGCGCTGACCGTACAGCGAGAGGTTTGCTCGTGGTCGACGCCCATCCGGCGCTCATAACTGGCCGATCCTCTGGTATGGAGGTATACGACTCCGTCCTCACAGGACTGAGGTTGTGGTCATCGTGTACAGACACGCGGTTATCCGTGACCGGGCTGATCATGCTGTCTCTGGCGCCGGGGTCGAACACGGAAGACCGGCCCGAGTTTGTCGAGCTGGTTTCGGAGTATCTGTTTGATGACAGTACACGCCGTACAGGTTGCGCTGCCGCCACTGAAGGGCCTCCGGGCATAGCAGTAACTGTCGTGGATGAAGCTGTCCTCATATCCGCTGGTGTCACCGGGGATGGGGTAGGAGGTGAAGGGAGTGCTCTGAGTTGACTTGGCAAAGGCGAGGTACTTCCCGCGCTTGGCCGTTGGTCGCCGTTGGTGACACGTTCGGTTCTGGACTCCGCCATGCTCTGCTCGGCGACTCTTGCTTCTTGTGCCAGTTCTTCGAGCATCAGAGCCGTCACACCCTCGTCGAGCCGGCGGGGTCTCGACTGCGGCCCATTAGGCTCGCCAAACGCATTGGAGACGACGAAGGGCGGCGTGTAAGGCCGCCCCGAGTCTTCTGACGACACTCGGCGTCTTCGGTCTGGGGGAGGCCTCGTCGGGTTTGCATCAACGGTAACTGTGGGCTGGGCGGTCGGTTGCCAGGGGTTGTCAAGCGGCTCCGCGGGTATGTCCTCGACACGAACCGCTTCGGCAAATAGTCTGTGCGGTATAACGGGCGACTCTTGCTCTGGAGGAGGTCCCTGCGTCTGCCGACTGTCAAGGTCCCGCGAAGCAGGTGTTCGCTGGTCGCGGACCGGCTCCGTATGGTTTACTTCGTAGCCTAGACCCAGGTCCGGCCCTGCCTGTGCGGCCATCAGAGACGCCGTACTGGGAGCACCATTCGTGGTCCCTTGAGAGAGTTGAGGATCGGGGCTCTCTTCCTCGATCGTCTGCGGTGTCTCTGTCGGCGGCAAGGGTGTATCCGAGACATAACTGCGCCCAGCGAGGGACGTCGTTCTAGATATGCCCGCAGAATCGAAGCTGTTGAACGTGATTGGCGGAGGCTCGAGCTTCATGCGCATCAATATCTCATACGTCCTCTTGGCAGCCTTGGACGACAGCGTCTGCAGCTTGGAGTACTCGACGGCATCGAAGTCATCGACCTCGACGAAGGAGTCGAAATCCCAGAGCAGGTCGTTCAGCTCTGTCCTGAAATCCGCGATCTCATCTGTTGCGTGTTAGTCCTTTCGGTTACCCTCGAGCGACCAGCGACGTGGCAGGTAGGGAGAGGGGCCAAGCCTACCGTTCTCCTTGAGCGCAACAACAAAGTTGGTGCTATATTCTTCCCATAGTCTCTTACACACAGGCTCTAACTTCTTCAACGCCCGCTCTCCGTCCCTGGCCAAAGCTAGAGCTGCCTTGAACATGTCGTCCGACTTTGTAAGGCCCGCGCCTGTCGCATTTTCGAGCGCAGTCTTTCCCTTCTCGACAATCTCCTGAAAGGGAGCGAGAACGAGGTTTTGGACGTCGTCGTCCATGGTGGGCACGTCGCGCAGGCAGAAAGAAGGAAAATAAAGAGTGAGAGTTCAGCACGGTTTGTCGCAGCCTGTTGGCACCCGGATTGCGAACCGGCAGTCAAGCGAAGGATACGTGTAACGTTGGGCGTGTATTCAAGCGATAAGATGCCTTACTGGGTTAAGGTGTCCCCAATGGCACTTCTTCTGCGCAACCTCTGGTGTAAGCTGTGGAAGCCTCAATCCGGCGGCGAATAACACACAAACATCACTCCATTCTCTAAGATAAGGTAGGCCAAGATGAGAATCGCAAGCAAGAGCCGAGGACAAGGGGAAAAGGCTCAGGGACAGCGATGCACGTGGATTGAGCTTCTTCGTAGAAGGAAAGTGGAAGTGCAAGTGCAAGGGTTGCAATATCTCTAGCTCACATGGGGGGAAGAGGGTGCCCTGGGTGCGAGGGGGGCCTTCCTATCTATGCTGCATGAGGCTGAAGCTTAGCAGCAGCGGATGGGCAAATCAGGCCGGCATGTCCATGTTAGCGTCCTCAGCTACCCTCCCTTACAGAGACGGGAGAAGATGCCCTGATGCCCTCGCAGGGGAGGGCGGCCATCGGACTTGCTAGGCCGTCTGTACCGATCAAATCGGAACCTGGAGGCTGTGCAGGACAGCCAAAACATGCCAAAGAGTCCATACTGGGACGCCGAGCGACGCACGTGGTGGAAGTCGAGAAGAACAGCTGCCTGTCTCCGCCGGTTACGGCTTGTCCAATACGACATGCTCTACCTTAATCTTCTATGGAGTACGATCCTTTTTGGCGTCCTCGGGAAGGTCAAGGGTCGTTGAATCCAGCCAAGCAGCGAACGTGAGCGGGTACCTGACCAGGGGTCACAATACCTGTGAGAGTATAAGGGTACCTCATCCCCTTGTGAGCGCAGCAACTCTTGGAGGGGGGGGGGGGGGGGGGGGGGACCATAGCCCGTAGGTTCGGTTGCTCGAGGCCGTCTGAATCGCATGTGGCTCTGAGATAGCATATCGTGCAACGATCACAGAATGCGCATTGCACAACCTGCCGTCGGTTTTGGTATTTTTGAGGGCACCTTAACCCGGAAGGTAGGAAGGTAAGGTACCCAGGTCCTTGTGCACCTTCCCGAGGTCATCGTGGAATGACAGAAAGGAGGGGCTTGGAGGGGTGGAAGGCAGGAAGGGTCAGGCTCGCTCCTTCCTTCTTCCACCGCAGCGATTCATATTCCAAATCGTCAGAAGAACACCTGTCAGTCGAACTTCTCGAGTTCCCACAGATAGAAAACAAGATCGAATATGCCCTAGGCTGGCAGACAGGATGGCTGCGAATGAAGAACGCTTCCTCCTGTTGAGACATGCATTGTGCAGTGCGGAGATCTGGTCGAAGACATGCGTTTTCAGGGTTGCATCCACTGCGCTTGACAGTGCTGCAGTGGCAACCTAGCAGACCCAGATACCCCAGCGTGTTCACTGTCCAGTGTGCCTTGTTCGCCTAGCGCACCACCCTTAAACGAGCATGATGCGACTGATGCGCCAATAATCGAGCTTGCTATCAATCAATCTGTCACCGGAGGCGACAACAAGCAACCAATTGTTCGTTGAACTGCATGTTTTATTGGCATGCACACCTTTCCAAGAGCTTGACCGAGGCCAGCCTCCTAGGCATTCTGCCATCCTTCGACGTCACTTTTCCTTCTAGAAGCCCTGGAAGCTTTCTCCCCGGTCCTACAGAAACAGTCTAGGACTTGGGTACCCCTGCTGCTGCAGCTGATAGCCTGATTGCCAGGGGTACTAGGCAGGCTAGGTGACCATTGACCACATCATTCTCGTCCTTGTCTCCCATTCCCACCACACTGTGCGAAGCACCAGACCTGTAAAACGCCCGCTCCTTACGGTCAAATCGGCAAAGCCAGACACCTACTAGGATCCTTTCCACACCATGCCCCACCGAACGCCCGGGACACCTGCGCACACCGTCCGGATATCGATGCCGACGTTATTTCTTCGTTGTTCTCGTCTGGTTGGCCGCCACCTGCCGGACACGTCAGTGATCGCAGTCCGCTACAACAAGGAATATTAGTCGAAACTAACATCGGCAATGATGCTCCTCCCAATCTGAATACTCTCCGCAGCCCCGCGCTGTCTCTGCCAGAACCTGTGTTTTGCGTCAGTGTCTTGTATTCATCCAATTCCACTCATACCAAAGGTGAGTGCGCGCTTACACTTCCTCCCGCGACCCATGCCCGGCGAGGGACTCGCGTCTCGCCTCCTCCTCGAGCGCCTGGCGGGTAATCTTCTCGCCGCCGCTGAAACCCGGTCCGGACGCCTCCTCGGTGAGGTCCTGGCCCAGCGTCTCCTGCAGCAGGTTCTTCCTCATGGCGAAGCGCTCGGCGCGCTCCTTCTGCAGCCCCGGGCGGTCCATCTTGCCCACGACGTGGCGCACGACGCGCTGCACGACGAGGTAGATGTGCTCGCCGAGCAGGATCGACAGCAGCAGCGCCCAGGCCGTGATGCCCGACGGCGACCCGTCGGGACCCGCCCGGCCGTTGTGGAACAGATACACCAGCGCCGAGCTGGTCACGCTGCCGAGCCACGACAGGAAGGCGAGCGAGCTGATCCACGGCCCGATGCTGTCGGCTCTCCAGGGGATCGGCCGCCGGCTGCCGACGGCGATCTTCAGGGCGTCTGAGCGGGCTTCGATCCAGTTGTTCGCGAGGAACGAGCAGCCGGTGAGAGGCCAGACAACCGAGAAGAGAGAAAGGTACCCTGGTGCTTGTTAGTCACCTATGTGTGAGAGGGGTCGATCATATCTGCTTCGCATACCAAACTGAACAATCATCTCTCTATAGTCGATCGTAACGTCATACTCGTCGAGCGCAGCTTCGCTCCTGACACGAGTCAAGAACTCCTTCTCCTCCTCGGGATCCTTGTAGCGGGACTCGTGCTTCTTGCTGGACGTGAGGTCCGTGTGTACGTCCTTGACCGTCTTGAACACCACCCGCTTCACGTAGGGGACCAACACCTCGAGAACGAGATTAACGATCTGAGCCGTGACCGTGAAGTAAATCACCTGCTTGGTCAGGCGATCGGGATTGATGGCGAACTCTTTCGTCGGCAGCGGCTTCCCGGCGGTGGTGAACCGCTGCGCGGTGATCTGGAAGACGTCCAGGTACGGCGCGAGGACCCTGCCGAAGGGGACGTAGACGAATGCCGTGAGGAAAATGCCAAGGTAGGAAGTTATGAAGTTGAGGACGAAGATCTTCCGTACGAAGGCCGCTTTGTGGTCTTCGATTGCCGTTAGTGAACGCAACGTGATCTTGACATAATGATGGGAGAGACATACCGTCTACAGTCTCATAATTCTCGAGGGTGGTGAGCTTCTCAGCAAAGCCGGTGAGAATCGTGGACAGAGTAGGAATGAGAGCGGTCAGGATGATAGTGGGCACGAAAGTCTGCAAGTCACCGTCAGCTCGATCCAGGTTGCGATGTTCGGAACTGAGTACAACATACCAGGTATTGTTTGAAGGGGCCACTGTAGACCTCGGTGAGGAAGATCTCGATGGCGAAGCACACGGTGATCAGACTTCCGAGAAGAGCGACGCACGCCATGGCGAACGGGACCTGTAGCAGCTGGTTCTGGAGCCGCTTCCAGGGAGAGTAGACCTTGACGACCTCTCCCGTGATCGGGTCCTGAGCCTCGGTCTCGAACTGAAACTGCGGTCGTGGCTGCTGGATCTTGGACACCCCCCGTACCCCCCACTGGATGGCGAGGTCAACCTCCTTGACCTTCCAGTACTCAAAGAACACGACGGACCAGAGCGAATTCACAATGGCATAGAACCAAGAGAACTGTCCCAGCAGGATCCAGGCACCGAACCCGAATGCCGCCGGGAATAGGAGGAAGGTGGAGTACGACTGGAGGAAGGCGAAGTAGAAGGCGACCTGCTCGCCGAACTTGTAGCGGATCTGGTCGAGATCCGAGTCCTCCAGCTTGTACTTGGTGCTCCACTCCTTGATCCAGTTCTTGTTGAAGACGTGGTCATGGAGAGGGAAGATGGAATCGACATACTTCCACTGGCCCGTCTTGGCCGCGATCCCAGCTCCGCCCTCGTTCCGCGGCTTGGTGATGAGGAGATATGCAAGTCTCAGCCGCTCGGCTTCCGTCACGGGCTCTTCCTCGAGGTGCGTCGCGATATCTTTGTTCGGGGCGGAGGTCCGGACGCCGTACAGCCAGTCCTGGAGCCTGGAGCGGTAGACTTGTTTGTGGAGGAGCTTCTCGGAGACGATCTTGGTAAAGACGAGGACGGAGTCGCTGTCGCCGTTACGGACTTCGGTAGCGAAGCCCACGTCGGCGAGGGCTTGGATCAATTGTACGAATGCAGCTTCCGCCTCCGCCTGCTCTGGGGGAAAGTCAGCTCTATTGGCAGGAGCTGCAATGCTATCGGGTTATGAATGCTAACCATTCGCAGGGACCTTGTAGTTGATCACATAGTCAACCTCGAAATTAGAGCTCAGGCCCGGGTCTTTCTTGGGATCCGTGCTATCGTACATGTCCACGAGGCCGACCATGTTGTCAGTCGTGCTTAACGGCAGCGGGCTACTCTGACGATTTGGATCTTGGGTTGATAAGAATACTAAGGAACAGATCGTTTAGGAATTTACAGGATCTCGATCTCCCTAGGGCAAGAAATATGTAGGCGGTTTGCAGTTGGCAGCCACAATGACGCCTTTTGAAATCCACGATCCAAGGAAGCATCCAAGATGGGCCAGCAAGGTCGAGCTCCAGATCAGATGGATCGACGTCACCATGCCGGGAACCACTGACGTTTCATCGGCCCAGGCCGTGGCCCAAGCTCCCAAAATCCGTGGTGGGGCTGGTGGGGCGGCTCGCAGCTTACCTAACCATTTTCGCGGTGTTGCCTTGGTTGACTTCACGCCCGATAGCTTATTCTAGCAATGTACTCTTCTCATCGCATGTCGGTCGCTCTTATTCCACAGTTCTCACATTGTGCAGTCTCATCTTGTGATTTTGTCCTGGGTAACGAAAGTTTTGATGTTCTGTTACCTTGAGAGTGTGAAAGCCTACGGCATGGACATCATCTGGGCTGGTGAATCCGCTCGGAAGGGTTGGGCGTCTGCCGCATCGTAGTTCGACCGCGCTCGCTCTTCATTTCTTTTCCTTTAATCCATCTGCTTTGTACTCGGTCCGTCTATATGCTCATGTATTCCCGTATTTGAGTCGCCGGGCGACTTGCATAATTTTCTTCAATGCAGCGCCTCGCTGTCTTCGTTCGTCTCCCTCTGCCTTAATCTGGGTGTGTGGATGCACGGTTCACGTCCGGTCAGGACCAAAAGATTGTCATGTCTCTACCGATCCAGGCAAGACCAAATGTCGTCAGGGGAGGTTGAGGGCGTATTGCTGCGACTCTCTGGACTATTCTGGGTTGCAAGTCGAGTGTGTTGGTACATACGTTTGCCAGTACCCCCTCTTGGACGAGCGGTCGGCATACTAATACGTCGCTTGCACTTGTACTGTACAGGACCTGGCCTGCTTGACTACCTACTTCGAGCAATGTCTCGAGTACCTGACTACCTACTTCGAGCAATGTTTCGAATAGGTACTCGAGGAGGAATACCCAAGAAAGCTAGAACTAAGATGTACTGCCCCCGCGATCACTTGATTCAACTTTTCAGCCGCACTCTGGTTGCCTATCCCACCCGTCTTTCGTAAGGCTGGATATACCTTCTCCCAGCATCAGCCTCCAACCTTCGACATTGCATTGCAAAAGAGTCTCCGCGCGGCACTATGGCATCGGCGCACTCGAGGACGATTCACAAACCTCTCAACTCTGCCTGTACGGAGATTCGACTGTTGACGCTGAAGCCCTCACGCTCCGATTCGATACCCGCGATTAACGGCATAAATGACCGCCTCATTTGGTTCTTCGAGTCCGACCATTCAGTCGGGATCCAGTGCGAGCTCGCAACAGTGCCGCTGAGCGACGCGCCTGCATTTGCCGCCCTATCCTACGTCTGGGGCGACCCAAATGACACCGTTGAGATCTTGGTAAATGAGCAACCCGTCAATGTCACACGCAACTTGTTCGTGGCGCTTCGTCGTCTCAGACGGAGGTACTGGGAGCGTCTTCCCATCTGGATCGATGCGATCTGCATAAATCAGAGCGACGACGCCGAGAAGGCCGCGCAGGTGTCGCTCATGCGCCAGATATACCGTCGCGCCCAGGCCGTTTATATGTGGCTGGGAGACGATGACACGGATTTCTGGAGTTTGGAGATGCATGTCTATACGAGCTTGGCTGCCTACGACTTATACAAGCGCTCTTTTAAGCCACAGGAGACTGAAGAGGACGACGGACCTTTCCAAACCGGGTTGGGCATCTCGTTCAAGATAATAGAAGTGATTACAACTATGGGGTATGGCACGGGGAAACGTTGGAAAGCGTTTCGCGACCTGTGGGAGCGGTCATACTGGTCTCGCGCGTGGATCCTCCAAGAATGTGTCGTCGCCCGTGATGGCTGGCTTCTCGCTGGAAGCAAACAGATACCTCTGACTGACTTCTACAATGCCATGGTAGTCTTTGGAATGCTGTCTTCCGAGGAGTACCATACGATCAACCAGGATTTCATGCTCGGATTAAGCTCGGGATACACTGATGCCGGCGACAGAGACAAGCTTTTTCGCGACCTCCGTGTATGGCAGGAGGCCATGGAGAGCCAATCGAGCGATCCGAGCAAGGCCGATGTAGCCCGCTACTTTGGAGAGGTATTCGGCGGTATTCTCGAACTGGCCATTGCGACAAGGCATTTACAGTCATCGAATCCTCTGGACAAGGTCTACGCCATCCTCGGTCTGCTGCCGCCTGAGCAGGTCTATATCCAAGCGGACTACACCCGATCTGAGAGACAGCTGTTCATTGATGTCATCGTCCGAGGGATCCAGAGATCAGGGAATCTGGCATACATTACCACCAGTGGCATCGGGGCACGCACTGCTGCCAACGATTTACCTCCGCTAGTCGATCTTCCGTCTTGGGTTGTCGACCTTCGACGTCCCGGAACGGGGATATACTGGGATGAGTTCCGCGTCTCAAGCCCAGACGGATGCCTCTCTAACGTATTCAATGCCTCCAAAGGGTTGTCCACCGAGGTTCAGTTCCTCTTTGACCAGAGCGTGCTCGAGGCCCGAGGCTTCTTGTGTGGCCGTGTCTCCCAAGCTGCGAACATCTGCACAGGCTTGGACAAGAGGATTGACAACCGGCTTTCCCGAGAACAACAAGAGGAGATCTGGCGACGAAGAGCAGTGGCGCTTGCAATTGATGCACTGCGAAAGGTGTTTGATCTTTTGGGTGGTAAACCAGGGCAGCACCCGACGGGCCAGCCGTGGTCAGACGCCCTGTTTCGGACTCTTGTTCCGTGCCTTAGTTACGACTTCTATCCACCCGTGACCACTGAAGAAGCCCATTGCAGTTTCTGTGGTCTACAGTACGGTCGATCACTCGTGGGTCTTGTGCTGCTCATGCATATTGTCTTTTCGTCCAATCCCGAGACGACGACCGGCGCAGCCCAGGAAGGTAGCAACGCTGAAGCACCAGCCGATCGAAGCGTGGAGGAGCTTGGCCCTGGCGAAGTCGACATCAAGTCTCTGGCTTGGCCGGATCTGGCCGGTGAGAACGCGGGTCGATTTGACTTCGAGATTCATGAAGACGCGCTTGGAATCCTTGAGAGTCTGAAATCGCAAGGAGACTACCGGCCTTACATGGCGGCGCATTTCGGTTTAGCAATGTCTGGTCGAGAGAAGACGTACTTCTTCGTTATGGACCAAGGCTACTATGGCATATCTGGAGCCGCGATCGAGCCGGGGGATGAGATATGTATACTGGGCGGCTGTCCTGTGCCGCTCGTGATTCGCCGCGTTGGCGCGGAGTTTCTCTTGGTGGGAGACTGCCATATATTTGGCATGATGGCTGGCGAGCTCGCTGCCAAGGCGGTTGCCGGAGAATTAAGTCTCGAGCTTCTTCGGTTTCGGTGAAGTCAGTCATGCAACTCGATGTCTAGAGCACAACTGCATGTGGCGCCAAGGTTCTGATCAGGTACGGTATCCTTGGCCGCCTTTCGCCTGGAACATTGAACTGAATCATTCAAATGGCAATGTCTTGTCTTTTCAAAAGCATTGAGCAGCATTATAGCTCCATCTGGCCACAACTATCTGGAGGCTTCTTTGATCAGCCACGGCTCAGTCGCTCCGGGATAAGGACTTCAGCATCCATCAGCGTTCGGTATCACGATCTACTCCATAGAGTTCAGTCCAAAATCTGACATCAGCCCTGTCTGTAACGGCCTGCCAGGTACAGTGGGGTTTTTACGGCATTTCCGGATACCTATTATTCACCGAATAAGAGTTCACTTAAATTAACATGGAGCGAGGGTAATAATGGAGAGAAGGTCCTGCCTCTTGGTTCTATAAGGCACCGGCGACGGGTAGGTGGTCTGACGCGTCCGACCTGACCCGTCATACGCGCGAGCCGGTAGACCACCTGCGCATCATCGCGGCGTATTCGTACCCTGTGGCGGAATGGACCTCAATCAGTTCCGCGGCTCGTGTGGTGTCGTCGAACGCGGGGAGTCATGACACTGCCCAGAAAGCCTACGCTCTGGTATTCTTGTGTTGTTAATGAGAAATACAGCCGTTTCGACCCACTGGCGTCAGCATGTCAGCATGGCGTCTGGCCCCAGATGGGGTATATCTGACGGTCAGCTTGTAATGTCTTGGCTCGAGTTTGACCTAGGAGACCGACCACATATAAAGCTCAGCCGTGACACAGAGCGGCTCTCGGGACTACTTCTTGGTACTACAAGACACCGACCAAGACCAAACTGCATACAGGTCTCGACCAGCAACACCAGCAAGCATGTCAAACGACATAGAGTTCACAAAGGAGGCGATCCGCTCCTACTACCAACCCAAGCACAAGCCGCTCCCGACCGACCTGACTATCCGCCGCTACGTCGAGACCATCCTCCGCGACGGCTTCGCCATCATCCCCAACGCCTTCTCCGAAGCGGACGCCCTGGAGGCCAAGTCCGAGATCGACCGGCTGCACGGGCCGGCGCCCAAGACGGGCCGCGACGCCTTCGACGGGCACAAGACCAACCGGGTCTTCTCCCTCATCGCGAAGTCCCGCGTGTTCGACAAGTTCTGCCTGCTCCCCGCCGTGCGGGCGCTGAACGACTTCTTCCTGGACGAGGAGTGCCTGCTCTACATCATGGAGTCCATCGTCATCCAGCCCGGGGAGAAGGCGCAGGTGCTGCACCACGACGACGCGCCGACGCGGCTGCCGCGGCCGCGGCCCGCGGTGACGGCGGCGACCATGATCTGTCTGGACGACTACACCGAGACCAACGGCGCGACGAGGCTGATTCCCGGCAGCCACCTGTGGGGGTCCGACAGGATCGGGGACGACGAGGAGGCCAGGACGGCGGTGTGTCCGCGGGGCAGCGTCGTGTACTTCCTGGGCACGACGTGGCACTCCGGCGGGCAGAACAGGAGCGACCGGCCGCGGTACGCGCTGACGGTGCAGTTCTGCCAGCCGTTCATCCGGCCGTTGGATAACCTGATGCTGTCGGTGGACCCGCGGAGGGTGCTGAACGGCGAGATCCCGAGGGAGATTGCGGATATGATGGGGTATCGGAGTGCGTTTCCGTTTATCGGCTATTGTGAGTCTGTTCCTTGCGAGGTGGTTAGAGAGGTGTTGAGATGTGGTTCTCGAGACTGACTTGTCGACAGCTGACGGGATCAACCCGAGGAAGGCGACGAAGAGGATGCTGAGGCGGTTGCAGGAGCCTATCGATTACTTCCCGCCGGGGTTTGCGTCAGAGGAGGGCGAGAAGGAGAAGCGGGATCTGAACAAGTACATCGACTTGACCAAGGTGAAGCTGTAAAATGATCAACATGCTTGGCCGTGTTGGTGTAAAGCAGATCGAGGTATACTACTGTAGTGGGGACAATATTCTAACCCATTTCTGTGCGAGTAAATTGCGAGCAATGATGAATTGCCAGTCCGATTGGTGAGCGTGTGTACCATTTCCCATTAAAATGGTGATCCGGGCATATCTGGCTCTGATCACCGGGACCTCTGTACCATGGACAGGAGCAGAAAGATAAAGAGAAATAGGAGACCGCAGCACAAAACTTGGTTCTGCATATACATGTCTGCCACTATTGGCCAGAAATGACGAACTGCACGCCGGCCTGAGTCACACGAATCACGATCCAGGCCCGGGACCTGTTGAAAGCAGGATAGAGAAGAAAGAAAAAAAAAAGTATAAAAATAAAAAAGGAAGGAAAGATTAAAAAAGGGGGAAGAGACTGCGCACTGGGAGGTTCGATGTCCCCATGAATCATCACAAACCAACGAGAGCCCAGCCCCAACGTCAGAAACCAAGAAGAAGCAATGCCGCCGCAAAACGTCTACGACAACGCGACCTTCTTCGAGAACTACTCGACACTGCCGCGCTCGGTGCACGGCCTGGACGGCGCCCCGGAATGGCCGCGGCTGCGCTCCTTCCTGCCGCCGGACCTGGAGGGCCGGAGGGTGCTGGACCTGGGCTGCGGCTTCGGCTGGTTCTGCCGCTGGGTAGCGAAGTTCGGCGGCGCGGCGGCGGTGCGCGGGATCGACATCTCGAACAACATGCTCGCGAGGGCGCGCGCGATGAGCGCCCCAGGCATGGGCGGCGGGTTTAATGGCATCATCACGTACGCCCGCGCCGACCTGGACGCGCTCGAGCTGCCGGAGGAGGACACGGGTCGCTACGACCTCATCTTCAGCTCGCTGGCGCTGCACTACCTGGAGAACCTGCCGCGGCTGGTGCGGCTGGTCCACAGGGTGTTGGCGCCGGGAGGGAAGCTGGTGTTCAGCGTCGAGCATCCCATCTTCACGGCTCCGCCGGGGCGCGCGCTCGAGGTCGATGCGGCGACGGGTCGGAAGTACTGGAAGCTGGAGGACTACCAGAAGCAGGGTCTGAGGTCGAAGCCGTGGTTTGTGGACGGGGTCGAGAAGCAGCACCGGACCATGACGGCCTATGTCAACGTGCTGCTCGGGAATGGCTTCGAGCTGACGGACTTTGACGAGTGGTGTCCGAGTGAGCAAGACTTGAAGGCTCATCCGGAGTGGGAGACTGAGATTATCAGGCCCTTGTTTCTGTTGATGGGCGCGACCAAGAAATGAGAGCTCGGTGACGAAATGAGCGCGACGGAGGCCGGCTCCCTTCGGTGATGGTGTTGGGAACGATAAAGTCACATTTTGATCATCTCTTGATATTGGTCGAATCATCAGAAACTGCTGAATGCCGTCTCATGCGGCTAATAAGCGGGGTCGTGGTTTCTTGACAGGTGCTGCAGTGCTATGATACCAGACATTGACACACGACATACTTCAAGTCAAGGAGTTGCTACGATACCTGCTAGTGGCTCGCTGGCAAGCTTGTGTCCAAGTAACAACCGTCCAGTGTCAGAAGCAGGAAGCCGTGGCTGGACAATGGCACGAATTCTATCAGACATGCCTTCCTAGATTGTTTCATCATCGATCATTTTCCCATGCATTGGATCAGATAGGCCTCGCTCACCGTATTCCAGGTCGGCTATGTCTCTGTCATCTGATGCCAAAGAGAAAGGCACACCATCTTCAATACCTTATACATCTGCATTCAGCCGGTCAGACGGCGTCTCCAGATAGGAGCTGCTTCACGTCCCTTTGGCAGCTGCCCTTCTATTCGCTGCTGACTGGCAGCTACCGGCACAGCTTTCATTCCAGTGGAGGCTTCGACTCTGCAGGTTCTGGACCTCAACGACAGAAGCTAGCAAGTGCGAGCCAGTGGTGGCTGCTGTGCCTCGAACTTACTATGCAGTATTAGCACAGTACATATCGCCGAACGGACACGAGAGGCTGAAGAGACCGCACTTGCCGAGATTGGCCTAGACGTGTCGACGTTGAGGCGCGCCAGACTCGCTCCCAGTGCTCCTCCTCCGCCCCCTTGCATTTCCT